>JAULBU010015123.1:0-21475 GCA_032358235.1 Odonthalia washingtoniensis | reverse complement strand
AACTCCAGCCAAAAGAAGCGAAAATTGACCCACAGATCACGTCCAGCGCGCTTCCTCCACAATAACAATGCAACCCAACTAACAATCTGTTTCACTGATACATCCCAAATTTCGACATGTCGTTCAACAGACTCCGCACCCTACCACCGATCTTTATCCGGCCCAGGTCGCCGGATTCGCTTTTAAATCCTCCCACATACATCCCACTCCCACGAAGATATTGTCGGACACGCCAGCACCGAAACACACACACCAATTGAAAAAGTACCCTGACGCTGCACCCCGGTGTGCCGCACATGACTAAGAAATGCGACAACTAAACACCAATAATGTTTTCTCATGGATTCCATCCACATCCCTTCCAGCAGACCTAAAATCGAAATACAATCCCGTCACAATAACAATGACTTATAAATACAAACGCGCCCCTGATGGCTCCATTCTATCACGAAAAGCACATTGCGCGATCCGGGCGACCTCATGACGTCCATATTACATTACAACCCCGACAAAATCAGCGCATACGCTGCTGAGAAGACGTCATCACGCATGATCTTCGTACATGCCCGCCACAAAAAACAGCCACTTCGTCACCTAGATATCTCGTCCGCCTTCACACATGAAGAATATGACCCCAATCATGTCATATAGGTAAGGAAAATACCTCTCTCCGACGGTACGCTTGCATTTCCTGACTGCCCTTTGGAATTTTGAAGATTAACCTCCACGGCTCAAAGGCGGTATGTCATATCTACTTAACCGGCCTCCACTCTCACCTCTCCGCTGACTCTTATACAAAATCCGAAGCAAACCCCTGCATTTACTTCAAGCGCACCACACAGGGTTTAATTCTTATTTCCATCAAGATCGATGACTTCCTAATCACCGCCCCCACCGAAAGCGACATCGACAATTTATACAGGCACCTTTCACTCAAATACACAGTGAAATATCTCGGCCGTCCAACAACTTTTCCTGGATGGACGGTCTCCTACTCTAGCAATGGCGATATTCACGGTACCTCGAATGTATGAATATTTATTGCAAAAACTGCCCCTTAGCGAAAAGGGGCAGTATTATAACCGAAGG
Organism: Odonthalia washingtoniensis; assembly: GCA_032358235.1. Classification (NCBI taxonomy): domain Eukaryota; phylum Rhodophyta; class Florideophyceae; order Ceramiales; family Rhodomelaceae; genus Odonthalia; species Odonthalia washingtoniensis. The sequence goes on along the minus strand of JAULBU010015123.1, from coordinate 20,386 downwards.
TTGGGAAAATAACAGCAATAGTTGTGGAGGCGTATTGCAGTAGAACATTATAAATTTAGATCAGGTTTGATGGGAGGGATAGGAAAAATAATGATTTAAACGTTTTGGCTGTACCACCACTTATGTGCGGTATTCTGAGAGGCAAAGTTTGGTTCAAGTTGGAACTGAGATACAAAAGTACTGATAATGGGCCGGAGAGATGACACATATATTTTATAGGATGCTATATATCCCAATTGGAAGTTATTAGCCAAGCCCATTCATCATCCGACCAGTAAAATGTGGAAGACGCACTAAAAATACAAGAGGCAATACGAAAGTAAGTTGAGAAGTGATTGAGAGTAATACAGTCTATATTAGAGGTCATACGACCGGAAAATAGGCACTAGGGCAAAGATGATATCGTGAGAATAGTGAGGTTTGTGAAATTATACATAATATGCTAATCAGGACAGTGGAAGCATGTTCCGTCCTTCTGAGGATGGTCGTGATGGGACTATGGAAATATTCAGTAAAGAGAATGAATTATTACGTGATTATAGTACGGAAAGAAATGAAATTGATGCTGCACCGGATTTAGATTTGGGTTAGAAGAATTTTCAGAAACCGTTCTGACTAATGAATATCAAATGAGATGTCATTTGGAATTCAAGATATTACAAGAGGAATTGATTAGTACATATCAGTATGGAACAGAATATGGAAGTGAATGATAGGATGTTTTATGATAATTAATAAAGGGTACTACTCCTTGTGGTTTTGTTTGATGGAGTAGATAACCACCATTATATTTTCGCAAAATAAAACTAGACGTATGTAAATTTGGTTGTACCCAGAGTTTTTCGTGTCTAGATAGTTTTAGTATCCACACTTTGAGAACGGGAAGTGGTTTTCAGATGTGCTAAACATCTTCCTGGCTCCGGATGAGTAGGAGTAGTTTATGAGTGGCAGAAAAATTATGATTGAGTACGGATGGAGTAAACAGTTTTATGATAGATGGTCAAAGTGGAGAAGGAATTCATTAATACATTTTGAACCTAGGAAGAAGTGGGAAAGAGAAGAATTTATTATTTTTTAAATTGGAAGGAAGTGGAGCACTGAAGTATAGGTCAGTATAGGTTTGTTGTGAAATTGTTAAAATAAAAAACTATATATATGAACTTGTTAAGATAAGAATGGTTACATGTGAAGTTAATAGGACAGAATAATTAATGATTGTGAGGTTGTTTCGGAAAAGGGACCATTGCCCTTGAAATTGTAGAAGAAGAAATGAAATGTTGTGAAAAGAATACGAAAGAAAGAATGGGAATTTTTGTGAACTTAATTTAGAAAAGAATTATTGTTCGTGAAGTTGTTACGAAAATGAAGATTGTTTGTGAAATTCGATAAAAAAAAGAAAGATTATTTGTGAAGTTGGTAAAAACATAATGATTGTTTGAAAATTTTATTAGGAATTATAGCTTTTGGCTGTGAAATTGAATTGAAGAGAAAGATTGCTTCTGCTGTTCACGATGACGTTTAAAATTTGAAAGATTGTTTTTGAAATTGTTAAAGAAGGAATGATTTCTTGTGAACTTGTTTTAAAAATAATTGCTTTCTTCTTATATGAAGATGTTTAAAATTGAAAGAATGTCCATGAACTTGTTACAGAATGAACGAATGCTTGTATTCATGTTTAAAAACAGTGATTGGTTTCGTATAAAATTGTTTAAAAAGGAACGATTGTCTGCGAACATGTTAAATAAAGAACGAATGATTGTTTGTGAATGCTCTTAGAAAATGATTGATTTGAGGTGAACTTCAAAAAATGAATGATAGCTTGTATTTTTATAAAAAGATCAAGTTAGGTGTCTTTCAATTTGTTCCAGGTACATTGGGAGTTATTAATGTATGTATGTATGTCTGTTTAGTATCAGTAGAAATGGGTTATTGGCTGCGAATCTGAAAAAGGAATGATTTCTTGAAGTTTTTATAGAAAAGACCAACTTTTGTGACTTATTATTTATTCGATGTACGTTGGGTATTTAGTAATTTCTGTCTGTATTTTTTATAAATGGACATGATGTTTTCTGTTGTATTGATTGTGATGAACACTTAATTCCAAAAACTCAGCTTCGTCATCATTAATAACATAATTTTGGAAAGGGCTAATGAGGATGATTCTTGATGAACTTTCATTAATGATTATTGGAGTACAATGAAAAGGGAGGAAGGATTTGAAGGCAGTTGTTGGTTTCTGCTGTTCAAATGAAATTAGTATGGGGAAGAAGTGGATGATGGAGAAAGGAAAATTGGGCAAGATAGAATATCACACACAGACAAGGGTGATGAGGTAGAGCTGCAACTTACGTAATCAGGGACATTGAAATTGACGGTAAAAACGGCTGGGGGCAGCACATGGACCATGAAAGGAAATGGAAAAGAGCCCCATGAATTCCATGGCCATCGATACTATAAATAAAGTAAAAACAATTGACACCAATTAAATTAAACGTTTAATAGAAAATATTTCAAATTAATACAACACAAGTCACATACGAAACGGTACGAAATGGAATTGAAATCACAAACCAACACTAAACGAACAGAAACAGACATGAAGAATTTCACCTATAACAACTAAAATTGCATAAAAATAGAAGCATGGAAAAATGTGCACAGACTCCGAAATAAAGCCCCAACATCTAAAACACCTAATCTGTTACATAATGACGATGCTGAAAGCTCTGCCATTATCCCGTTCACAATTGACTTGTACGTCACATAATCTTTCGGAATCATTGTTAAAATTCTATAGTTTCTTTCCACTCTTCGGTACCCTCCGGTTCATTTGCCAATCTATCCATTGCTTTCGAATTTCTGTCTTTGTTTATTTTATTTTCTATTTTTGAATCCAATTTTTGTGCAGGAATCGTCTTCCTGTACATCTATTTAGTCACAGCTTTTACTCCTCTTGGTAGGTTTTATTTCCATACTTCTTCAATACTCTCAAGCCTTTGTGGTGATGATGTATTCATATCCTCACTTATTACAGACTTTTAAGGTTTCACAGACAATCCTCCGAACTTCAGATAGTCAGATAGGTACTCTACGGCAGCCAAATACTTGAATGTTTAGCAGCATATTTTTCCCACCATATTTTTCAGTTCGAACAGCCCTATACTTATAGAAGGACATCATTAGTTCAATCAGTTCTTCTTCCGTAACGCCCAATATTATTTCCATTCATACATTATCCTTCGCAGCGACATAGTGAGTTAATGCTTTCCTTAAACCGCACCATTTAGACTTCATTTCAGATGGTGTTCTATTCAGATTAACATGAATTATGTAGCGTTCTTAAATGTCTTTGCACATAACATCGTAGGTTTGGTTCGTCTGTTTCATCTACTGATGAATCCAAGACTTTGTTAAAAGTAACCCTTCATTGGGTGTAAACTTCTTGCCTTTCATACTGTCCGCAGAGCACGTCTTCACTTTCATAGAATTTCCTGGACCTTTCCTCGTGTTGCGTGATCGTTCTGGGACTACCTACTCTTTTATTTACATCTAAAAATAAGGACTGTTAGTATCATCAGAAGTAGATTCAGGACAGTTAGTAATTAGGACAGAACTTCTGTCTGAAAAGGCGCAATTGTAACAGGGTTATTAATATTACTATAAATATTCTTGTTAGTTTCATTAATGTTTTCATATACATCGTTAGTATGTTCGCTTTCGCCACACTGATGATTGAAGGGGTTGAAAAATACTTTGTTAAAACTGCTCTGGGGTGGCGATGGTATTACTTTTACACTGCTATCTAGATAATCAATTTTCTTGGAAGCAAGTTTCCACTGATTGTGCTGTAATTCCTGATTTATTCCGTTGTTATTATCCTTCTGCTTCACGATCCAATAATTTCTGTATGCATTACCTCACCGCATCCAGACCCTCCGGGCGAGTCGCCTGAAGTTTCTGGTGGAGAGTACGAGTATACCATTGGTGTGGTTAGGGCACCCACATTCATCTCAGGGTTGATTTTCTACCCGCGCTTGGCGGTTGCCTTGAAATTGAGTTGTTCTACTTGAGATGCAGGTGGTACTTGACGTTGCTTACTACCTGATGTTGAAGGGTTTGTGATGAAGTTTAGGCTAGATGATGAGGGAGAAGCAGGGGTTGAAAGGACGATAAAATTATTTAAGTGTATACCTATTTATGAATTTCAGAATTTCTTGTAGACGAAATTCTAATGTAATCAAACCAGATAACGGCGGTATGGAATCTTCTCGTGACGACCACATTCAATCAATCGAAAAAGGCGAGCCAAAAAACTGTTTAGGAGGGCGTAATAGTCATATAGTAAATACCGAAACGGATGCAAATAGTGACGAAATTATTCCTACTGTCAACATTACGACAAGTATCTTAATTGAAATGTTTAGCATGTAAAAGGAAAGGAAGTTCATTACCGAAAAATCTTTATTTAAATACCACACACCGTTTCCGTTGGAGTGACTACACCTGCTTGTACTAAAGAAGATAACGAAAGTCAACTTTCTTAAATTTCAACAAAAGTGCACTTGAACGTAGGTAATCAACAAGTCCAAACTTCCGACATTTGGAATATAATAACCAGCGATAGTCTTATGGGCTGGAAGAATGCAGTAGTTGTCTCCTATTCTGTGGATTAGATCGAGGCCAGATGATAAGCCAGAAGCAACACTTAGTGCCCCACCGAAGGTTCGGAGAGCGGAACTGTGTGCAACAACCTATGCACCTGTTATAAGAGGAATAATACATTGGACGTAACATATATATATATATATATATATGCAGTTTACGTCAAGAATCAGTAAGTTAACTGTAATACATCATTATAACTTGTCAACGAAAACTATTTCAAACGAACAGGGCAGGAAGAAGAGAAATATCTCAGTATAAGATACATCAGTACATAGAAGAGTGTGAAGCACAGGATTTATTTGATGTTATGAGGTATAAGAATATGCCAGATATTCCGACCGGTCCTAGAACCGATCGGAACATCTGACATATTACATCTATAAACTGGTAGGGTGACTTGTCAAGTGAGTTGTTCGAGGCCATGTGAATAAACAGGAATGGACTATATCACGGCTGGGTTCAGTGTCCGGAAGAAGTACAATATCAAGTATGAGCAGTATATTTCTTTACATCCTTGAACGGTGGAACTATACCATAGAGAACGTTCAGTGACATTCATAGTATATTAACAAGACCAATTGCGGATTGGTACATGTTACAAAAACGAGAACATTGGTATGAGTATGCGGTGTTTGAGACTCGTCTGTGACGGAGTGGTATTAGAGCAACCAATTCCGGATGGGACCAATATAAGTCAATTACTGTATCGGTTATGCTCGGATGTAGTGATATTGGATCTTCGGAAGTAATATTACCGATAGAGATAAATTTTTCATCCAGCCATATTCAATTGAAAACATGGAACCTTTCCCGTCCAGTGTAGCTCATTCTACTCCGTTGTGCTCATCAGACTAATCAGTAGAATAATTATACGTATTGTTTCTACAAGTAGTTATATATGAAGTGGTAGAATTGTTTATTTTAGTTTATGTGGTGTTACCGTTTCGGTATTCAAGTGACGAAATTTTCTGATCCCCGGCTTACGGGCAAAAATAAGTATAGTATGATGACAAAAATTGTAAAAGAATTACGCGATATGTGTTCCAATCGGTATATTGTACAAATTTTTATTACAACTCCGACTACAATCTCACTAAAATATTAGGAGCTGTGCGCCGAACGGAAGATTTTTACTGTATTTCCTTGGGTAGAAAAATTATATATCTATTTGTCAATTACAATTGGGATATAGATAAAATTATGCACTTACCGAAAGCGGAAGCAAGGGAGTTAAAATTTGAAAATTAAAAGTCTAAAATATTGGAAGGTTGGAGTATTTGCAGAGACTACTATACCGATGAGGGATATATGTGAGGTATAGATGGATTACTGTATTCATCTTGTACATGATTTGTGGTAGAGATGGGCTACAAAACAAATCAATTACATAGAGTAGTGTAAAACCGCCACTAGAAGAAGAAGCAAACATGAAAGGAGAATTAAATGAGAAACGACGCGATAAAGAATACTCCGATACAAATTGGTGGTATGAAAATATGGCTTACCTATTGAAACTAGTGTCGCAGGGTAAAAAATTCAACATTTTAAATCGAGTTGATGCGATTTTCAAGCAGATACGGTAACGAGTCTTAACAGACGTTGGTATTGCAACAAAAATTGAATAATTCAAACAGATTTTGGACCGCATTGGAGAGTTAAATCAGGAAAATACCGCATTGGTACAAGTTTTAACCGAAACAACTGACAAAGCGCATCAGTACAAATAAGAAATATCACGACTTACGAAAGAATTGACTACATCTCAAGCTACCAAAGCAAAACAAAGTGCAAAAGGTGAACAATCAATTGCTTTGCTTGAATATTATAGTATGTAAATCCGTTAAGGGTGACGCATATGTATGTTATGTATACACGAAAATAATAGCCAATTTCACGAACATGAAAAATGATATGAAAATTCTGTCCTGTAAAGCACTGCGATCATTGGCCCTTATGATATAGCACGATGCAATTATGATGATAATTATCAGGCCCCAGGTTCATCTGATAAAGATTGAAGCAGATGTTGTAATAGATACGGTTTGAAATGTTGTAATGATGTGGTTTTACGAAATGTTGGTAACGTTTGTAATGTATGTATTCCGAAACCGGTAACGTGTTTCTTTTTTAAATTAGTTGCCTAGGGACTTAATGTCTACATTTGTCGTGCTATGGTGTGCTATTAAATTAGTTTTTACACTACGTCCATTTTTTAGCACAGTTATGTCATGAAATTGTCCGTATTTTCCAACAAGTGATAATTTCCATACGTATCAATTACTGGGAAAGTAACGATTTTTCAGAGTACCTTATTTATAATGGAATTATACTATACTCCAATTTTATACAATTGTGCTGTATGTGCAGGTGACTTTCCATTGATGGGAATCCAGTCTAATAATTATGGGCTCCTGTAAAATACAATAACCAATTGTTTTTATTGGACACAGATATAAGTACTTGTTGAAGGACCTTTCGAAAAATACCCCATGTCATGCTTAACACTCTTACTAACTACAAATCTACGACATTCACTAACGAAAGGAACGGAATGATATAAATATCCACAATTATACGCAATTTTGGCAAATGGTTTTCAATACACTCCAACTCCGGCCGTGTACTGCAAGAAGTAACTTCAGACAATAATATAGAACAAATAACCGCCTGGTAAACATTAACCGCTATCAATTATCAAAACAACAACTACAAAAGTCTCTCCTGTTCCGGAAAGTACCATGCATCTTACCCAATCAACATCTGACTTATTCCAAGTACCGCTACAACAGAAATTGTGCTCTTCAAATCACCGTTTCCGATAAATTTCCGCATCCCATTTACAAATAATCAAATATACTCTTCCATTCGGACAAATTACAACATACCATTCAGTAATATCGACCGACCATCACCAAATCTTTAGAACGATGGAAACCTTAATTTTTCGTGAGACATACCAACGCCTTAACGGTGCTTCCATACCGGATACGTACCCGTTGACACGTATGGATGGTTGCATCGATAGTCTCGGTGAATCAAAAGTCTTCACCACCTTGGATACCATTAGAAGGTATTAGAAAATTCCACTTGAAACGGTGGACAAGGACAAGACAAATTTTACGTCCCACTGTAGCACGTTTCGTTATCTGCGGATGTCTTTTTGTGTCATATCAAGGTACCTTTACGGCGTCACCGTGTTCCAAAAATCAATGGAGGCGTACGCTGCCCATTTTCTACCGTTATACAACTCCTTGGTGACGCTGGAATCTCGATGAAATTGCACCCCAATGCCACAAGTGCCATCCATGACGCCCAATTCCCAGTGGACATCACGCAACTACGCTAATTTATCGTAGCATGCAATGTCTATCGACGTTTCATCGGTGATTTGTTGAGGTTGATTACACCATTCATCGCATCATGCCGAAGGATTTTCAAGTCGATTGGGGACACCTCACGGAGTTGCATCTAAATACGTCTAACAATCTTACTATAGAATTGGTAACACAACCAATCCTTGCACTATCACGCTTGTACCAACGGTTTATGATAGGCACCAAATCATCGGCCATTCCAGTCGGAGCGGTGCTCTTGCGACAACAAGACAACAATAATCCGTCGTCTTGGGTGACGATTGCGCATTATTCCTGAAAATTATCTAATATGGAGCAAAACTACTACCCCTCGGAGTATTAATTCCTATCCTTCGTGTGGGTCATCATCACTGTGTGTCCGTACATCGACGACCATTGACTGCACGCTCCTACCATAGCCCCCTCAAATGGAATCTGCCTATCAAGTACCCCTCCGGCCACATAGTTTGATAGTGCCAGCTCCTGGTACCTTACCACTATCAAATAGTACAAAGTCCCAGGCACGTGTACCAAGTATGCATATATAATGGCTGAAGAGTTCTGCTCCAAATTGTTGTGCAAGTATATTACACCGAATAAAATGCTCACAAAAAATGCCATTAAATCTCCTCCAAATTTCTCCATGATAAGTTCCAAATCTTGAGGTTTCCAACTCGTTGACCAGCACGTGAAACCCGCAGATTAATTATCTATGCGATCTTTATAACCCCACGCTCTCCTTAATGCTTCGTTGCTACGTCTACAAAAATATCAATGACTGGGATTCATACGCACCGGCGTTAACCTATGTGTACACTATGCACGTCCATAGTACAACTGAGGTGCGAAATGTTGACTCTTCGTCTATAGTCGCCCGCCTCTCCTCTTCACGGATCTCCCAGATATATTGGACCCTGTGTTACCTGGGACCAAACGGTTGGCGTTCAACACCCTCCAGAAAACGCAGGCGTACTATAAGCGTGACTTTGACTGGCGAATACGCACGTGTGCGACAAAAACGCACTAGTAGTTGTGTTTCATTCGTTACCCATAATGGCACGCATATGCGACCAAAAATTTCAGCACCCGGTCGAGGGACCGATAAATGTTTGGAAGCTACCCCCACACCGCTTTCATCATACGGGTATACTTTGTCTAACTAGTACGTACTTACCACGTTCTGCCGGTGCCCGCTCGCGAATCGGACGCTTCCAACTCGTATACTAAAGCATCAACAGCCCAATACTTGGCGAATAAAAGAACGGAAGTTGAAACATATCTCGTCGAATCTATCTACAACCACCGAAAATTTATGTGTAGCAGACTGGAGTTCCAAATTCGGTGGACTCAGTGCAACGATCCCGCCAGGGTGCCTCGAAAAACGTACCTTAAGAGCCAATATTCAGATTCTTCGCAAATCTCCAACGGCCGTTCCACGCCACACATATGGTTACCTTACTAAACCTCATCCCTCTGTTCCATGAATTGCTGACATATACGGACAAGGAGTGTCCAAGTGCATGATTATTGTCTCTCGTATCGTCCAGCTTGGATTTCAGTCGCGTCCACTGCGCATAAGGTACCAGTTATCCCTGTCCAGAACGCTCATCCCCGCTATTTCGTCGGTTCATAGCGCATCTGGTATCCACTTTCTTGGGCCGTCTCACGCCGTATCTCACCACGCACAGCGGCAATCAGGTCACCAACTGGTGCCTCGACGTTTGGGGTAATGTCTTTTTCCGTTGGAATCGCTTTAAATTCTTCGTACGGCTGTTTACGTTGGTTTAAAGTCCGAGTTGTCGTGCTGCTGATAATAATATTCTATCTTTCATAATTTTATTAACTATTACTTTTCATTTGAACAATATTCAAATCGTGTTGTATATCCAACTTGTTGTTCAACTTTACATCCAAAACCATGATATTATTTACCTGTTCTCTTTTGAACACGTACAGATGATTCTCTACGTAGTTGTGTACATTCTTTTTAACCATTTCCATACATACCATACCATTCTTCTTGTAACTATTCAATTGTAGACATGAGCCGTTGATCTCATAGTCATTATTGTATCTTGGTAACATTATAAGTAGACAGCTGTGCGTGAACTTGTACCACAATTCTGCTGGGTCTTCTGAAATGATTTTAGCAGGAATTTTAATGTTCAGCAGATACACAACACGTAAAAGTGAACATACCTTAACACGTTGAGTAACATGAGTGTCTACGTTATAGACGTTTAGATCGTGAAGTTGTCAGTACCACATTCCTTGAACTCAGGTATAAGGGAATACTTTATTGGATGATTTCTAGTAGCTGCACGACCAATTATGTACTTACGAGAATGTCACAAAGTAACGATCACTTGTCTACTATAACTTCATTCCAATATTTGAACACTTACAGACAGTGTCTTTAAGTGTCCAAATATTGGAATGTGTCACAGTCTTAATAATATCCAGCCACTGGCTGACTTTTCATACGACCTATGTATGGATTTGATCATCCATGCAGATGTTATTAGTCATGGTTCAGCAGTAACAATAGAATTTCCAGAAAAGGAGCAGGTTAAACAGAAAGAGCAGAGACGTTTACGCGTTTTAGAAAAATCTCTCCCAGAGATACCGTCTGTAATTTTTAACTCTCAGGCAGTTAGGACACTTTGACTGCCAGAGAAGATACATGAGCAGAAGCAACTCAGGAAATTAAAGAATTTTTCTTTACGAGAGGATCGTCATTCACAAGGCATTAGAGGCCATAATTAATCAGTTATGTGTTCTTATTGTTCGGTACATTTATTTTTACGCGGTCATTCGGGCTGAAGGCGAAATCTCTGGACTATCTGGAACAAGAGTTTTGAGCTCCGCGCACGTGAATGACGATCGTGATAAATTTCATTGCCGGTAGGTGCACCAACATACACGATCGGACCCATCCCCCTCACAGCCCTGCAATTTTAGTAATGGCCATTTAGTTTTAACCACTGATGACTATTTAATAGAACCAGCACACAGATGGTTTCATCAAATGACGAAACACCTAAACTAAGGCCTAGAAATTCAATTAGACTGAGTTTCTATTGATAGACTTGTAATCTTTAAATTTCAATAAACATTTCTATAAATTTTGTTAACTGTAGTTATCCTAATTTTTCACTCAAAATCAGTTATTTAACTCACGCGCTTCTAAATAGCTGTGTATTTTGAAGCAGAATCACAATCCTTACAAACTTGTTTGCACTTTGTCCTTCAACATGTCATCTAACTACTCAAAAGTTCGGGGACACATTGGGGCATAATTAGCATTTGCGGTTGCTTAATCAAATAACATTATATGTAGTTATCCTTAAATAAAAATGTTAGGGGTATGGTAGTGAGAGAAATACTGTGAGAAATTAGAGAACAAAATTTCAAGTAATTATGGCGATCATTGTAAGTCCTCGGTACCAATTGTTTTTAGAAATGTTGCTTCCAACAGTTTAGGAACGAAACGTCCCTATTTCCATCTCCTAATTGTTCCATCTATAAATAGTTTCGACAGTTCTTCATCACAGGGAATACTAAATGGAATTAAATGGTATTGGTCGTAAAATATAGCGCGTCCGACAACCCCACTACGTACGTTTAATCGTTGGGACATTTCTTTCTTTCTTTCTTCCCGTGCCCTCTATTTTACTTCATCACAAACGCCATTAACTTTCCCTTCTTCTCCATGTCTCTCCTTCTATTCAGTCATCTTAATCGTCTCCAACTTTCTCCGTTGAGCCAATAACACTATCAATAAATAAATCAATCCGCATCAGTCACTAGCAATCTTCAATCGATTCTTTTTATAAAACACCCACTGAGTGTTTTACAAGATGGCATACTGTTGATCGCATCAAACTAATCATTCTCAAGAAAACTCACAAGACTTGTGGAATAATCACAATACAATGAAACTTCAATGAAGAATGCATACAAACAAATCACTAGCAACAAAAACTGGAACTAACCCATTCCTTCTGCCCGTGTCCTATATTGTTCCTGCCTACAACACAATTTTATTTTGGAAACACTCATCTTGTCGATACTATCAAAGGAACCATTCTCAGTAAAAATCATATGACTTGAAGAACAAACAAAACAAACTAAAAAGTCAATCTAGAAATAAAAAATCACTTCCAATAACAAGGGAAACCAATCCACTAACAGCAACATCAGATCATCTAGCATCATTCTAGTATAAATTCCTCACACATATATGTCGACGACGATTACTTCCGAAGTATCTGAGTCAGACTCTACTGGTAATGGTATTCTTCCCATTACTCATGACATTCTTACTATGTAACGTATATTTGAACATATTTATACAGCACAAGTCTTATCCATCTGTCGCGCCGCTGAGTTAACAATTTTGATAGTTTCTAGTAGTCCACGTCATATCTCATAGAGTAAAATGATTCTCGAGAACTCACATCTAAGTCATTATCACCAGTTTTTATTTCTCTTTCTATAATAAGGACAGGCCAACAAATTTAAATTCCCTTCCATATGCATTAAAAATATTGCCGATTTTATGTTCCATGGCTGAAATGATGTAGTTACACATAAAAAAATTGTTTTTTATGTATCTATACTTTGAAGCCATTCGCTACAACGCTGTATCTTTGGATTAGAATTTTTAACACGTCTTGTATTTTATATGAACTTAGCTGTACCAAAAATGAGAAGAAAAAGTAAAGAATCACAATCAAGGAAAATATCAACATTATTTCCTGATTTTGTCCTATTGAAAATGTTTGATGTTTCATTACAAACATTATCTAAATTTCTTCAACCACATACATTTATTGATAAATTAAAAAAGTATTTACAATTATCTCTTGCTTGTTTGTATTTCGATTTCGTAGGTTCCAGTCTTGATTATATTAAGGGAAATATTGGTACTTTACATCCCCTTCTGCATGGCAGACGGTTGTCGATGATCCTAACCGTCAAAATAGTTATTGGTGCTTCTAAATCGCATGTACCTAATATATAGTTTTCGATAGGCAAAATCTTGTAAAATGGCTCGTCCAACTTGTTCGTATGAGATTTACATAATTCTCAACTGAGGAACTAAGGGTATGGAATACACACAGGCATATGGAAGGCATACTGGACATTTTAATTGCGCGTGCAGAAATTGAATATATTTGTTTCGTAACGAAAATACTATGTTCGTAATCACCATAAAAATTCATTTCATTACAAGTATCACATAATTCATAATCAAGCTGTTATAACTGCTTGTGATCTCAGCTCATTTGTAGTGCGGTAGGCTGCCGTGCTACAAATCTACTCCATGTTACACATCCATCCGCTGCGAACAAACAATAGATGAGTAAAACTACGTCTCATGCAATATAATTACTAAAAACAATAAGCATTATGTATTCTACATGAAGATCATGACATGCAAAATTTACATTTCTTCTGTACTTCTTCATAAGGTGCATCTTCAACTACAAATGGTTTCATCAATTGGAATTTAACTTCAGTTGCCAATCCAAAATTACACATTTAAATCTACATATGTACCTCTACCTGTCATTCAAATTATGAACAAAGTGGGGACGACAAATACTGCAATACGTTTCACTTCATCCCAAATTAAATTTTTACCATCACAATATAGAAAAAAATTTATATCGTCACATCCTGCTATTCGTTCACAGATAAATGGCTCATTACATGATGTATAACATAACAAATTTCTTTGTTCGTGTAACATTACACACTCTATTGATTTTTCAGCTTCCTCTTCAATTTACCCAATTTGTGTCTGATTTGTGTGACACTAGGAAAGTCCGATGTCAGTTCACTCTCTTCTAGTGACATATTACGAAGCATTATTATTCGGACAAAGCGCAGTGCTATATTCCGATTCTCAATTACGAACCGCAAAATAAGATCAAATTAAATCTTGTTCAATACCTTCCGACTCGTATAAACTTTCGAAACTTAAACCATACATCTCCTCTTATCCGCATTAGTAAAATTACCATCTACCGCGGACACCGCGCCACTACTTGACAACCCAGTCACTTCCACATCCATGTTCCCAGGTTTTGAATTTTCGTCATGAACTGGAGCCGTGTGAAGTACTCCTTCACCTAACAAAGAAGGAAGAAACGACTTAGCTTCCGGAAAATTCTTCAGTTTCAACTATCTACTAAACTTATAAATTCAGATCTTTATTTTATGTTCAATCTGAAAATTTTATTGCGTATTTTCGCAATACTGAGAGCCTTCCGAATCATTTTTCTAGGCATCTTTTCCCGTAGTTGGCCGTTCCCATGTCAAACCATAGTTTTATTCTTCCCTCATCTTGGGAGACTGTATTTTTATCCATCTACTTCCCCCTATTCTGTTTAAAATTCCATCCGCCTGTCAGTATTTTGTCTATTCCTTCCTGGTCCACATCACATATTTCAATAATAGATTCACTTCCGCTGTATTATATATCCCAACAATACCATCATGGTATATAGCTGTACATTCCATACCTACAGCACGGCTTAATTTCGTTATATCCTCCAAGATCTTTTCAGAACTCAATTTATAGTCACCCTCTTTCCCTTCGACCGGTACCTTTGTAAACATTTCTAACAAGAATATATTTCACGGTTCTTCCAATGTTTCCTCACATACGGAGTAGAACACACCGTACACATGCCACCATCTGCGTTTCATTCATCCTCCTCAACATCAGCATACAATTTCAACATTCATTACTGACATCCTCTTCTTCCTTATTATGTACACTACCTCTTTCTGTACCACGTTTTCTATTATTGTCACTTCCATATATGTCAGCATGGATAATCTCCGGTTCTACCGCTCCATCTGCAGCCGAATAAAATTCATCAATGTCATGGTGCCGTTTCAATTTATGAATCTTATTCATGGACAATATTGAAACTCCTATATCCGTTCCTGTGAAAATGTTACAATTGGACAGAGCTGAGAACCGATTTTGAACGTGTTTCATAGCTGTAACTTCGTTTGTTCTATTCATAGATTCTGATTCAACATCTTCAACTACATCATCCATATCGCAGTAAGCGCTGTCCCCCTCGCCATCACAATGCATTTATTTTTCTGAATTCAATCCATACATGAAATTTGCACCACCACTACCACTACATCCTGCACAGTTCGAACCCGAGAATAGATCAAACCCACTATGTATCTCTTCGCTCTTAAATTATTTTAATTCGAACCTTATATATGTCGACTCCGAATATTTAAATAACTATTACATCAGTTTCTCTAGATAGTTTTCAAACCCTATCTCCCTAACACTGCCTATCTGTGCAATTGAAAATTTTTCTTTAACTTATTTACACATCCCGTCATACTTTTGGTCAATATTTATTAGATAACGCAATAGCTGTGTTCAATAAACCTTTCTCAAACGTTAGCGCTTCAATCTCATCCTCCGGTACTACAGCAGTTTTTCAGTCCGAAGTCACATTAAATGCCTATTCGCAATTTCAAAGGTATGCCTTGTTTCCCGAAGAACTGAGCTATCGATTCACGGTGGCGTACGGGTTGTTTTTCCTATTATAATCCATGAAATAGCAGACACACACAGTACTGCCTTCAAGATATTTGACAACACACAAGACCTTCCCTATCCGTTTTGTCTGCGCTAACAATCTGTGTATGTTCCCCATATACAGTTTCATCTTATTCTTACAGTCGTTAATAAAAACATCGATTTTGTCAGATCCATTACCTATATCTCTACGGATTTCATCAATGACTGAATACACAGACAAACACTCCCTACAACTCACTTTCCTTTCTTCCAAATTAATACCATCTAATAGTGCGACATTAACATTATGGATTGGGGTCAACATCGCCTCTACCTTAATTGCTCACAAAAACTCAGTGATAACATCCAATTGGCTCACGTTATACCGTTGTTTCTTCGTTCCGATAATCTCTGTTTCTACGGCTTTACGTATATTTGACATGTTTTCGTACGCCAGTCAACTCAAGCTCTACTTTTGACGTCCCCTTCTGTTAAATGTTTTGATAACATGAACAAATAACGGTTTCGCTATCAATACTATTTGAGATCCTCCTCTACCCGCGCCCATCAACGCCAGGAAGATGACTTCTCACAGTGCTTTCAACATTCCATTGATTATGATTGAATGTTAAACGCGTGCTCTCCATTGAAAATACTTTGAAATTTTGTAGTGGCAATTGAATTGTTCCTCCACAAACTAAAAGCACAAAACTTAAAAGTCGTCCGGCAGATTGCAAAATGGCTCCGGTAATGAATGATGAATGGCACGTGATGATTGGTTGAATGGAAAGTTGTACAAACGAGGGGGTCAAACTGGTTGAGTTGTTACAACGAGTGTACACTCACTCCGTTCATCACTATGACAAACAACATCTGTCACGCATTTGTCGAATTGTTCTTCAGTGCCAAACATTAGTTTTCTATTGGCTCGTATCCTAACAATTTAAACACGTGTCTGGGAAACAACATAATTCCGAGGGGCGATTTCGTGACTAGGACGGTGAAAGTAATGTATTCGACACTTTTATGATGGTGCCGTTAAAAATAATTAAAAACTTTAATATGAAAAATCCCCTAAACATTAAGAAAACATTACTTTCGCCGTCCCAATGCTGGCTTTATCCAATTCCGAGTTAATAATATTAGCCCCTAATATTATTATTTAGTTGTGCGCCCCCCGCCAGCGCTAATCCGTATCTTATTGAAGAGAGGAGAAGAGCAAGGAACGTCAAAGAACCGCCAGTCTTTTGCGGCCGCCTTCGCCACTGCTTTGCGCGGCACTCAGACACGTCGTTCACGTGTAGAGGCACTGTCAGACCAATATAGACAGACCATTGAATTTGCACATCAACTAAGCTAAATAAAAGTTGAGTTTTCAACGATCTTAAACTCGGTCCCAATGTTGATGATGCGCTAACTGCGCTGATCAAGCTTCAAAAAGGTTTATGTTGCTGTTGTCATGTTGATGTCAATAGAATGTTATCAAGATATTTGTCCATGCAATTGATTGAAAGGTTCTGTCAGACGAGACGCAATGCAATACTATTCGGAAATGACATTTCCTGTGAGGAGTTGGCATGAGCGTATGCATGGAGGATTATTATTATACAGTATATCAGTATACCAGTAAGGTTTAACGTACGTGACGATGTGACTGACAGCACATGCACATAAAAAGTTGAATGTTTGCCGAAGTACTTCTGAAGGTTTTTGTCCCAACGATTTAACGTATTTTGCATTGTTTCCTTGTTTTTAAAAGTGTTTTTAATTCGGAAACGTTTACACCACTACATTCTGAATTCCTTCTGCCACATAGTCACGCCTTTGCGTTGTTGCCAGTCAGCTGGAATAGAGATTCATTGAAACTGTATGAAGAAATTGTACACCTTCTCTCCCCGGCCGTCTTTCAAATTCCACAACACCCCTCACCTTTTTATTCATGTTTGATCTAAAGAAAAACCTGTGAGTTAAAAAAACCAAATCTCCTTTATACGCCCACGCCACTACGGCTAGATGATAAATCCTCAAACAAGACCCTCAGTTTTATATTTTGCAAATTCAAAACAAAAAAAGAAAAGAAAAGAATAAAATAAAAACGACAAAGAGAAAGAGAAAACACAATTGGACATCCCTGTTAAAAATGACCTTGTGTGCATCGTTGTTTTTTCCAGCGTATTCCTCTGAGAGCGCACAATTCCTTTCCCTCAACCTGACTACATATAACACACGCAAAATCACAACCGCAGTCTTGGCTTTGTTTCATTTCCTCATTTCTCCTTAATTAAGTTTTTCGAAAACATTGAGTTTTGGCCTTGGCAACTATAAAAAAAAAAAAAAAAAAAAAAAAAAAAAAAAAAATGGCCATTGCGTCTAGTTCAACGGATCAACCTTCACCAGAAAAAGTCGCAGAATACAAGAGAGCTATTGAACGACATGGTGATATAGACTCTATGAATAAGCTGGCCACGCTTCTTGTGCGTGGAACCGAAGACTTACCTGCGGACCCGCGCTCCGCACTTCTTTTATATCGACGCGCCGTGAGTGAAGGTAATCACCTTCCGTCTATGCTCAACCTCGCATCTCTCTTACACACTGGTTATGCGGATGTACCACCTAACATTGCGTCGGCTTCAGATATTTATGAGATAGCAATTGACGAATACGATGACCCAGTGGCGATGTGTAAACGGGCATTGTTGATTCGTGAGGATGCAAATCGTACTATGGAAGATGAGGAACGGGCGTTGGATTATTTACAACGCTCCGCGGACAAAGGATATGCGAATTCTATAGGCGAATTAGGTTTTATGTATCGATTTGGTTGGGGTTCGTGTCCTAAAGATTTGACAAGAGCCGCATATCATTTCCGAAAAGCTATTGATGTTGGTCGTGTAACAAATTCTATGTACTATCTTGCCTGGATTGTTCTAGAAGGCTATGGTGACGTACCACCGGATCCAGATGAGGCTATTGCACTACTTCAACAGGCTATTGATGAGGGGAATGATTCTGATGCTATGATCCTACTTGCAAAAATCCTACGTGATGGACTAGGTGGTCTTGCAAAAGATTGGGACCGAGCTGTGGAATTACTCGAGCGTGCCGTTGAAGCTGATCATTCCTCCGCTCTGTACAATCTTGCCGGTATGTATATGGGCACATCTGATGAGTCAAAAAAAGATGCACAAAAAGCTGTGTCCCTCTTTGAGCGATCAATTCGAGAAAATGAGGATAGAAATGCAATGTTCAAAATGGGCTTAATATTGAAGGATGGTTTTGATGAAATTCCACCTGATGCAAAGGCAGCAGCCGATTTATTTGAACGTGCTGTGGAGGAGGGAAACCATATTCATGCTATGTCGGAGCTGTCAAGGTTACTGCGCACCGGGGCGGAAGGCTTACCAAAAGATGACGAAAGAGCGTCGGAATTGTTACGTCAGCTTGATTCATCGATTCAAATAGGATCACGAAAAGTGGATGTTGAGGATGTTGAGGCAGCTAATTTGTTGGTACGTGCGGCGGAACAAGGGGATTCATATGCGGAGATGCTTGTGGGAATCCACTATAAATATGGAGATAAGCCATTCTGTCTTGATAAAGGGAAAGCGTTAAGCATGTTGCGAAATTCAGCGGACTCCGGTAATTCAGAAGCTATGTTTCATCTAGGCATGATGTTAATGGATGGATTCGGTGAAGAACTGGAGGCAGATATGCCAAAAGCTATGGCCCTTTTCCGTAAGGCAGCGAATGAATGCAATAACTTGGCATCAATCAACGTTCTCGTGAACTTCCTTCTAGAAGGCTACCGAGAGATTGAGACGGATGTTGATCAAGCTGTGAAATATCTGGAACGAGCTGTTGAACTCGGGGACACACATTCAATGAACCGACTGGCAATGCTGCATTTCGAGGGATGCTTGTTATCATCTGGGAAGAGTGCAGAAAAGGCTGTCGCTCTATTTCAGAAAGCCATCGACGCCGGAGATTTCAACGCAGCACATAATTTGGCCGTTATGGAACGGAACGGAAATGTTACCGGAAAAAAGAATGAAAAAGAGGCTGTGCGACTTCTGGATTATGCAATTGAAACGCGACGGCATTTTCGATCGATGATAACAATGACGGACTTATGCCTGTCTGGATGGGAAAATGTAAAACCGGACTATAACAGGGCTGCTGAGCTGATTGAAGAAGCTGTGGAGATGGGAGATTTGGATTCAGATAATCTTCACACTGCTTTGTACAGTGTGGGGTACGAAGATGAAAAGTTAGATGACATGGGTGAGGATGGTGAATATGGCATGGATGATATAGATGAGGAAAGTATAGACTATAACGGAAGGGCGACAATGTTCAAAGAATCGATTCTCAAGGGAAACAACCCAGTTTCCTATTATGCATTGGGTTGTCTCGTACAGGAGAGCCAAGCAGACATCTGCGCAGATAGCGTAGGAGCTGCGCGATGGTTCCAACGAGCTGTCGATATAAATGGGCATGCGCCTTCAGCTGTGGCGTTGGCGAACATGTTGTTGCTGGATGATGACGAAGATTTACCAAGGGATGTGGAGAGAGCGAAGAAGTTGTTGAAGGATGCTACAGAGAGTGGTTATGCTGAGGCGTCAACTCTACTTAGTGCTCTAGTAGCGTGATTTGTTTTTTGTTTTTTTTTTTCCTGAAAGGGCCTGTCTCTGGTTCGTCCATGATGCCTGTTTTTCTTCTTGCCCCCCCCTCTCCCCCTCCCCCCCCCCCCCCCCCCCCCCCCCCCCCCCCCCCCCCCCCCCCCCCCCCCCCCCCCCCC
>JAULBU010015112.1:0-21484 GCA_032358235.1 Odonthalia washingtoniensis | reverse complement strand
AAATTTCCATGAGCAAAAGTGATAACTTTTCTTTTCGTGCCCAATAATAACGATTTCGATTTGGAACAGCTTTTCCTCGGTTCTTCTTCCAAATTATGCACCCGTCAAGCGCACCAACGGCACCACGTATAGTATGAAGACGGGAATTTTTGAGAATACTTCTTCCAGATGTCGCAGATTATCAACATCAGTTAAATCTCATGCCACTTTCAGCTTGTTGTCCGCAGAATCCATTGTATGGCAAACAGATCAGTAGAATTCACACACTGATATACCTAAATTGGTATGAATGATCCAGACTATGCCCCTCCATGTACCGTAGAGTCATTGTTAATCTAACTTTCGCACACACATCTGACCCTGATGACCGGAGTGCCATTTCAACATATACAGTCTCGATTTCAGCCCGAGATTCGGCCAGTAACGTACCAAATGATATGATATCTAATCGATACATCTTTCGGGACGTTCGTTGACCAATTATACGGACATGATTACGCCAATCTTTACGAGAAGCTTTCAAGCGAGGGCCGGTCGGTTGACGCCGACTGCTACACTTTTCCATTGCCACTAGCGCTGCGACCAACCGTCGACTAGCAAACGAAGCAGTACTATAATCATCGTTTGGTGAGGATGTCGACGACAATAACTCCATTCCGTTGATTTATCAATTTTACAGATAAGTTTCAGTTGATTTATCAGTTTTTCGTCTTCGAACGAAAACATTTTTTACTATCAAAATGTTAGCATGTACGGTACTTCTGAAAGTTTATTTTTCCATTCTGAAAGGATCGAATATAATTGGCCAAAGGGCAATCAGTCCCTACCAATAGGATCTTGACACGTACACTCCAGAAATGAGACGTCCCGCTAATAGGGACGCCGGTCCTCCTCCTTCGTACGTGACAAGAGTTGAACTCCAGATCTGCAAGCTGCGACATCTGTAGCACTAACCAGTACGCTAATTGTAGAGAACCGTGAGATAGGGGCGAATTCCTCCCTTATCCTTGAAAAATAAAAATGAAACAGTCAAATTTGGGCATTGGAAAAATAATACCGTTTCATTTTTTTAATTTCGGTAGATAACGGGCCTGATTTATAAAGATGAGATGGGGGTGAGGTAGGTGTGTTTGTGACTGTCCATAAATTTGAGAGATCTTGCTAAACACACGTATTATTGACGTTTGCAACATTTTACAGTGGGAGGTGGCCCATCTCTTGTATGCCTGTAGATATAGGGACGGTCTTTACATAAAGGACGTAAAACCGCAATATCCTGGTATGGGGTGAAAGTCACAAACGAAGTCAATGTAACTAAAAGGTTTTTATGCGGATTTCTGGTATGTTACTGTTACTGTGTGAGAAAGTAAGGGATGTACACCGGTTACGTGATTTAGTGTCATAACTTGAATAGTGTCATTGAGAAATTAGTGTCAGTGACAATAATTCATGTGACAGCGTTTCGAGACTAAATTTGATTAGTGTCAGTAAATAAAACTGGAACAATAGAAATACTCAATAATGCCTTTCTTTAGGTGTCATAAGCATCACCTGGACTTTCAAATTCAGATCGATGCTTTATGATAAAGTTTTGCAGCTACTGTTTTAATTGTTGCTCTTCCCAACGTCCTTTTGTATTCAATGCCAGGCCACATTGAATCATGGCCTTCCGTGCGTATGTACATCCATTTAGGTCACGCCGGGAATTGACATCTGAAACAGAGGCGGCGGATAATCGTAGAAAATAAGGCTTTCTTGGATTTGGAAGTCGACCACCTTCAGTCCACGCTCCATTCTGGATCAATGATAATTTATATTCTTCCCAGCGGCATCTCCATGCATCCTTCAACTTCTGGATGACAAACGAATCTCACGGTTGTATTAGATGAGTTACATTAGGTGGGAAGAACCGAACAGTTGTTCTTATTTTCTCCGCAGCACTTACAATTTCCTCATTTAAATTATGCCTGCTGCAAGTTATCAACCCACATTTCTTTTACACGATTGTTATGGAGCGGTTTCAAAACGCGTGGTTCTGATAACCACTCCTTCATATTTATATAAACCATCCATCCTTTGGGTCCAGTCCTATATGCGACTCCTGATACTTTGTCAGGTACACCTCTGCTAGGATAACTACGTTCTTTGTTTTTAAATATCATCATTGGTTCTTCAACACGAGCATTAATTGCCCCCACTTAATCGAACAACCATGGTCATTCCTTCTCCTTCAGAAATAACATCCGCATATCGAACCTCGTCTTCACAAGAAAATCCAACAGTCTTCTTGTTATCCTCATTAAAAACAAAGTGTATTTCATCAGCATTGCACAAATCCCGCTCGTCTACTTTTCCAGTGGATAAGACAGTCTTAAAATGACCTAGTACCCGGGCTACTTCCTTTTCTAATTGAAGTTCTTTTGCTGGACTCATTCTTATTTTTCCACATTGGGATCGACTCATAATTCTAAATCGTTCCATGGACGATTGAATCCATCTAAAGTCAGTCTTCTCTTGTTAAAAACTACCAGAAAAGGGGTCCACCATACCCTTACCGTATATTCAATTAGTACTTTCATTCAAAAGATGCAGTGCAAGGATACGAAGCGTGGAAAGTAAAAATTTAACGACAAGTTTTCTTAACCTGTCTAACTCGGAACACAAATCATTATAAAGTAGCTCCACTCACTGCTGACGCTTGAAACCTCTCCCAGTGTCCTCCTTTAGTTTTACTTGTTTAATTCCAATACTTGCGTTTCTTCTTATGCAAGAAGTAACGCCACGTTGCACAATATTTCCAGCATCGTCCTGGAGTGAAGAACATTTTTTCCAAAGACGCATTGCTCGAGTAATATCTGCATTGGGAGAGGTGCGAAATAATTCTGGAAATTGTTTCACTGCTTTAGAATCAATATGTTTTCTCCTTCTTCTTTTGATGTTTCAATCATCCATATCAATATTCTTGCTCTCCGAGCGATTCTCAAGACATGTTGAGTTCTGTTATTTTTAGTACGTGGCATATTTGATTCTGAGATTGATTGATCGTCGTTTTTTGCTTGGTTGCTTGTTGATTCGTCATTTGTTTCTTCTTTTCCTTCGCTTTGTTCTGGAGAAGCATTAATTTGTTGCCTTTGTTGACGATGTTGGGCTACGCGTCGCATACATATGTCAAAAGGGGATGTAGACGACATTTTTGGCTAGAAAGAGAATAAAACAACTGGTAATGATCCTTACAGTTGCACGAAACAATAAAAACAGATGTGGTCACAACGATACTTTATTTTATATCGAAGCACCATCATCAACCATTAATGAAGACATCAAAGGCTACATCAATCATTGAAGTCAAAGCGAAACGGCTACATCAACAATGTTGTGGTAAACATGATGTTGATGTTGATGTTGATTCAGCATCATGGACACCCTTTAAAGAAATTACAGTAATTAATCAAAGGTTATTATATTATACAACTGAACATCATCTCAACATCATGTCAAACATCATGGTAATCTCTCTTGATGTTGAATCAACATCAAACGTGATTATCACCTCAAATACATGTTTACCGACATAAATCGGCTACATTTTGAAACATACAATCGTAACGAACAATAATTTCAATTCTAATGAATTTAAACCAAAATAGTGATAATATGAGGAGGTATGCAAACTTGTGAGGGAAAAGTGCGGGAAAAAATAATTGGAAAAAAAAGACAAAGGTAATTTTTTTCGAACGATTTTTTAGCGGGAGGGAGACAAGCGGGCAAAAGAATGGCGCACACAAAGATGGTACGAAGAACGGAATATGCGATAGGGTGGGCGAGGAAGCGAAGAAAGCGGAGGTTGATGAAATTCGTTGCTGCCATGGGGACGGATACCCCCGCGATGATGAAAATACGGTTATGCGAAATGTACAAACAAGCGGCGAGGGACGCGAAACAATTAAACGTACAAAAGTTGCAAGCCCGTTCATCAATATTCAACATTGCGGGGTATTCCGACTGCATTTCGTTGCAAGACTTCCGCTTCCGCGTCGGAGACATTTCGAAAATTGCTGCAATACTACACTTACTGAACGGGAGGGAAAAATGCCGCGGATACGTATGCAATAATATCACCAGTTGTTTCATCGTACTAAAGCGAATGTCCTCCCCATGCAACTGGATGGACTTTGAACTTATGTTCAGATTTGTAGTGCAGGTCTCAGCGAGATATTCCGGAAAACAACCACGGAATTTGTCTCCAACCACGGCCATCTTGTTACAACCTTCAAATCGGCGTTCATGCAAGAACGCGCTGTGATGTACGCGGAGAGTGTTATGTAAAAGGACGTTCCGCTTGAAAAATGTGTGGGGTTCATGGACTACACTAAAATTAAAATGGAGCGCCCAGGAGGTCAAAATTAAAACCAAAGGTCATGCTACTCTGGAAACAAGCGTATGCCGTGCATAATATATCAGACTGTCATAACTCCGGACGGTCTGATATTTTCTTTGTACTGACCGGAGGTTGGGAGGAGACATAACCTTACCGTATTGAGGTCAAGCGGGTTAAGTGAGGTATTTCGGGACTGCCTCAATATAAATAGGCGGCAATTCTACATATTTGGTGATAAAGCATACGTCCTCCGTCCCTGGTTGCAGGTCGGGTATGACAGTGTAACAGCAACACCGGAACAGCAAATTTTCAATACGGAAACGAACAGAGTGCGGGAAGCGGTGGAGTGGAGTTACAAAGATTTGAAGCAGATGTGGACACGGAACGATTTCGCCTGTTCCCTAAAAGTACGTCAAGCACCGATTTCTATGAGGTTTACTGCGTCTACTGTTCTTCTTAATTTTAAGACATATTTGGAAAATGGCGGACAAGTCGGTGCATACTTTGATTGCCCAAGTT
Organism: Odonthalia washingtoniensis; assembly: GCA_032358235.1. Taxonomy (NCBI): domain Eukaryota; phylum Rhodophyta; class Florideophyceae; order Ceramiales; family Rhodomelaceae; genus Odonthalia; species Odonthalia washingtoniensis. The sequence continues at coordinate 16,587 of JAULBU010015112.1, read as the reverse complement.
CCAGTTTCAGCACATATCTTGATTGTTAAACACCTTCTTCTTCTTTCAATATGGGTACCTCTCTATTACTTCATCGTTAGGAACAATAATTTCAAAAATAGTAATTGTTTATGGTGTCAAAATTATTATTTGAAACGTTCTCCCTCCCCTGCGATTAATACGAAACTTGCGTTTTAGATTGTGGATCTCATTGCATTTGATGCCCTAATTGGCAAAGCATAACAACATGCATATATAAATCACAAACCTACTTCACAATTATCCCACTATCTTCTGTCTACGTTTGTCGCACTCCCACTCCCTTATCTAAATATCCTAGAATACAAAATCCTTGTAAAGTTGATAAAAATGAATCGAATCCTGTTATATAATTATTACATAGTGTGGCATCTAATTGAGTAGTTGCACTAGCTTGTATTACGGTTACACTATCTGCAAACATCAAATTATGATAACATTCATGTAATAGTATAGTAACCATATCATATGCACCACAAGGTGGTAGACCATCATCAGAAACATGGCAAGGTGTGTTTACATTTACTGATATTAAAACATCGTATGATTTAGTTTCATCTCATGGATAATTTGGACTTACATCTTCTCCACGTATAGCTTCTGCAACTGCTATCGGTATCAAAGTTGAAAACCTATTATCATTTAAAATAGAACGAATTTGTCAGATAAACCTATGATTAATGATGGATCTGGATGGCCTAGTTATTTGGATTGTAACGAGTCTCAGTCATTAATTAGAACTCATAACTTTGTTATGGACCAAGTGTGTTTGCAAGATGCTCAATGGTTTGTGCTATTTGTGGTAATAGACGAGAATTGTTCAATTACAAGTTCCCAAAAAATGAACATAGCTTGTTCACTCAAACAATGATGTGCTAAAGCCAGATATTGACATTTTTTTAACTTCATCATCGTGTTCTGTAGCCCATTTAACATTTTCAACTAAATCCGTCATCATGAGATTGGTAGGAATGTAATGAATGCATGGTTTTAATAAAGGAGTAAAAAACTCTTTTTTTTCAACTTCATGCATGAAAATAGCACTGTTAGTAAATAATAAAACTCACAACCTTTCAGCCCAATCTTTGTTATTACCGACGTTGATTTCAAATTTAAATTTTTGCCCATCTAGAAAAGGTACGCTTTCAACAATCGGTGGAGCACCATCAAATACGTTTTTAGGTGGCACTGCTTTTGGTTTATTTGAAATAAATCCAACGTCGAACAATTCAGGATTATTCTTACTTCTTTAATGTAATACACCACTAGCACAATCTTTCCGATCATTAGCACGTTGACAATTATGTTTATTTTGCCTATTGCAAGATCCAAATTTATATGTTTGCATAGATAAAGCACCTCTAAACGTAGCCTTTCCAATCTTAGTATCCCATGTATAATTTTGGTGACTATTTGTAATTCTATTTAACATAATGATCCTATCCAGGAAGTAATGTACCTCAACCGTGTTCCATACCACTAGAATTACCCATAGGAACAGATATGGTATTTATCCAATGACGCCAATGTTTAGCAGATCCAAATGTAGCTACTCTACCAATATTTTCATCAGTTATCATAACTGTGAAAATGACATCTGATAAATGTGTTTGCTTGTTTAAAATTCGATGTGATATTATTCTATTTATTATGTATATAACAGATGCTGATTGTCATGACAAATTCCTTTAAAATCATCTTGAAAGGTTGCTTTTCCATTTTTTATACTCACTAATATACATGTATTTTGTACGTTTTTTCATCATTTTCATAATGTTTAATGAGTCGACTTTCATTATATGATAATATGTTTGCACTTTTCAAAAAATTGGATATAACTTTAAGGTAATCTTCTCGAATTATTTTTCTTTCGTCTGCCAGTTGTTTCTGCTCTTGCTGTTGTTGCTGTTGTTGTTGCCGCTGCTTAGAATTGTGATGTTCAATTGGCTGGTCTTCTTGTTCAATTGGTTCAATTAGTTTTAATAGAATATCATATCTTTCCGGTCGTAGTTGTTGATAATGTCTAAGGACTCTGGTTTCTGGGAAACGACTGTATTCAAGGCGATGACAATCAGCGCCAGTTGGTTGGATACAGTCATGTTGTGGCTCCTATTGTATTCTTGGATTGATGAGTTGTAGGAGTTGAGTAATATCAGGCAATCGAATACAGTGCGTGTGCTCGTATAGAGGGTGTGTGGGTTTTTAAGAACGAGTAGAGCGAGTACAGTAGTGCAGGAGTTGAGTGATATCAGCTAATAGAATACAGTGTGTATGCTCGTATCGAGGTTGAATGGATTGTAGTCGGTAGATGTGATGTTTCGGAGAAAGAGTAGAAGTAGACGGGGAGAGAGAAAGAGAGGAGGAACGCGGAATAAGGAAAAGGACAGGGGCTGAGCAAGTGAGACTATACGCACAGGACTCCGTATCAATACGGAGGTTGGGTGAATTTTGGTGAAATAGTATCAATACCCTCTCGGTAACAACAGGTTAAACGTGGGTTTAATTGTTGTAGAAAAGTGAGGAAAAGGGAGAAAGGAGGACAACGAATGGTGCTGGTAGCGTTCTTTATATAGGTGAAGAACTCAAAAAGCGAATCCATGAAAATTATTCTGGTTAGCTGAAGCTTGTAGCTTACATACACTTGGATATAGTAGCTGGGTCTTTCTCGTATCTATTTTCCTACAATGCTGGTAGATAGATAGTATTGGAGTGAGTACTTACTTCACTGTGCAACAGGACTATGTCCAGTTGTGCGTAGAATACACACGTGTAGGTAGATAGATTCGATTTAGATTAAGATATTTGTCAGTTACTAGTATTAGTGTATGTAGTTTCATATTTTGTGAGATGGATCACAAGTCTGATTTAATCAGATAACGTGATGACTGGTTTTCTGATGGAGAAAATATTAAGGAAAATGTACAGATCAATGCTAGATAAACGATCAATCGTGTAACTTGATTGGTAAGTACTTTTCTCGGTACTTTAAATTTTGGGAGCCTGTTTTTACTCGAAGTACTATAGGTATTAAAATTGAGAACCTATTATCATTTACAGGTTTACCAATACCTTTACTGCCAGACATTGTAAAATTTTGGGAGCATACTTTTACTCGAAGTACTATAGGTATTAAAGTTGAGAACCTATTATCATTTATAAGTTTACCAATACCTTTACTAAAAATGTCTGGTAGTAACCAGACATTTTTAAGGCTGGTTTTAAAACAATATCAATGTATGCATCAAGAAAGTGTAATGGATCAATACCTTGCTGTCGCGGAGTTTCATTACTTGTACCATCACCTTCATCATCACCAACATCACCATCAACGACATCAACATCAACATGGACTGGTTGCTTCTTTAAGCGCTTCACAATAATTTTACCCGAGTCCACTTTAGTGACGCAATTATGCTTATCGAATAATTCAACGAGTACATAAGTACCAAGCCACGCATTGCTCGAGGTGACGAGCGCACCTTTGCTCATCGTGTTCTTGTTCCACATGCATTTCTAGAAAGTGAGAGGATCGCGTATATGAAGTTTCCTGCAATAGTCGAATTAGTGCTTTCTTTCGACGTGGAAGTCCAGGTTCGTGCATATGCCACCGACTCTGACATAATCTGCATGTATGACGGCATTACATGGTTTTCGATTACCGTAAAAAGCAGGAAAAACTACTCATTCACGGAATATGGAAAGTTCTATTAATGTTCCTCCATTTCTCGGGTTGAACAAAGTGAGACATGTATTCAAGTGTTGTTGTTGCTGCTGGGTCTGCGCGAAGACCATTGGAAGTACAATTCCATGCACAGGTAATACATTTAAAATGAAAGAAGCCATGTTGTTGAAATTATGAGTTGCATAAGAGGTTTACTTTCTTTCTTGAAAGTGAAAAAACGGATTTTTTTTCTGCTTTTTTATAAAAAACTTTCAAGTTGGATTTAATTTGGATTGGTTAGATACCACGTTTGAAACAGTACAGTAGATCTTTTTTAAATAGTTTCAATTTATAATTTTAATTATTTTTTTTAATTTTACTTTTTAAAAAAGATATAATTATTTCAAATTATTTCAAAAATCTGAACTCGCCACTTTTTAATAAAGATCCACAGACAAAAATCTCAAATCATCACAACACGAATCAAACATTTACCGCCTACATGATGACGATCACATCATGGCGCGTTCTTCGTTTCCACTTTTACGAAAACGCCTGTCTTCTTCAGATTCATCATCATCTTCACTCCCAAAGATCGAATTGATTGTCTCGCAGATTCTGCGAGATTTATTATGGAGCAAATTATGGGGTAAAAATTACAACAATAAATCAAACAACAGAATGAAGAAGGATATTTTGAATCCAACGTTTAACCACATATCACAACTCCTGTAAAAATTATTAAGGATACTGCAACTGCACGTTCTCCATTGGCATCGATAATGCTACAAGAAACCGATGTTTTTGAAGAAGAGATTCGAAGAGTACATACAGATCGTATGAAATGTATTAACCGTCGTCGCATAGTTATGAAAGATCGAAAAAATTCATCTTCACAAGACGTAACATCAAAAACAACAGATTTAATAAGTGATTTAATTTTATGATCAGCTTCATGTGGTGTAGTACATAGAGATCTTGTTTCATTTTCAGAAGCATACACAATAACTACATCATCAGAAAGAAGATCATTACATGCAATTGATGAATTGTAGTTGTATTTTCTTCAAGGAGGTAAATGAATGGGAGCGCAGTTGCAATCAATAAAATACCCTAAAATTTTAGTCGTGCCAATCCAAAAGACTTCGTGAAGGAAATAGCACGATCACGAACCTCATCATCAGTATCCATCAAACTCTGTCTGAGTAGGACAGCAACCGACTTCCTCAATGAATTTGAAGCACCATCAGCATAAAATATCGATAGAGCAAACACAGCCGCAACACGAACGGTAGCATTAAAAATATTTATTAGGATACTTGATAAATGAAGCATGTATTGCTGACATGACCTTCACTTTGAATTCGTCATTGTTCTTAAGCGCGATCGAATCCCATAACGAGTCATAGATTGTACTAATTACGGGACAGCTTGACGATCATGTTGTTTGATAAGATAAAGTAATGATAGAGCATGATATTGAACCATTGGTGATTTATAGTTAGACGATCATGTTTTTCATAAGATAAAGTAAGGATAGTGCATGATATTTAACCATTGGTGATTTATGATCCAAGGCTTGTGTAACTTTATTGACCCATCTTCTTTCTACATCACCTTTTTGTGCATAATTAATTATTGTTCAAAAACTAAAGCGGAAGAAGCAACGACTGGGTCACGATCGACAATTTCTTGTTTAAGATATCGTTAAATTTGTCGAACCATTTGTTCATCTGTTATCTTACACAAAACTCTTGTAGCTTTCGTTAGTTACTTGTACACAAGTGTACAAGGACTTGTTCACACCGTGATGTGTTCAATTGATTTTCATTGAAGATTCCACATTCTTGCAAAACAGCTCCATTTCCAATGCCATCTAAAGGTGAAATGATGTAATCTTCATCCTTCATCTTCGCTAACGCGCGCTCATCTGATACCATCTCCATGTCCGCAGATTAAAGTTTGTTGTTAATGATGGTGTGTTTTCGGGAGAAAAGAAAAACTATCAATTGTTGTTGTGGTCAGTGCGAGCAAATGGTGCTGGAATGAGACAAAGAGAAGGCGATTGTTGTTGTTTGTCGTACTTGTTGCGATATTTGATGATAGGAAATGATGACGAGTTGAAACAGGTTGAAGTGGGATTAGAAAAGAAATCCGGTAACTTCTTGTCACAATAATAACGATAATCATAATACCAATGGGACAATACGAGCTTTAGAAGCTCTTAAATAATGCGTAAATAATTGCATTCGTGACTGTGTCGAGTCGTGAAGGTAATTGAGAGTGGTGAATCGGTATTGTTCGTTGCCGCAATCATCATGCATGAATGTAGGATAGGTGATAATGTGAAAGGCTTCTTGCCGTTCATTTTGAATTCTTTGTAAAGTTCAGTTGTTTTACCCGCATTTCGTCGTTCACAGTTGATGATGCCGTTGGTTGGTTCATCCTTTGCCGTATATTCAGTCTCAAAATATGAGTATCCACGCCTCCTGCTGGGGGGAGGGGTCAAGAAAATAAAATGCGGAAAAAACCCCGACCGGGTAAGAAAAAAATAAAAATAAAAATAAAAACCGTACTCAGCATCTGTTGCTTTTTCTTCAATTGTCGAGCCAATACCGCCAGTAAGTCAACAACCTTTGAACGTCCTTGTGCAGCACCTCTCCTATCCAAAGCATCTATATCCAACCGTTTCTGCTCAATTTCCAGTCGACGTTAATCTGTCTCGAAGAGTTTCAGAAATCTCTCATTCTCATCATCTATCCGTTCCTTCTTAGCCGCCAGTCGTTCTTTATCCAATACATTCTGAGTACCCATCCGTTCCTTCTCAGCCGCCAGTCGTTCTTTGTTCAATTCATTCTTTTCTCTTTTCAATTCTACCTTTTCCAACTCCAGTTTCTGCTGCACGGCTAAGTCTTCCTTTAGTGTCTCCTTCACTTCGTCATCAGAATTTTCCTGCATGTTCCTCTTCCTCCTCTTGCGAGACGAGTACTGTGTACCTTCACTACCGCCAACATCTGATTCCATATCATATTCACCATCATCTAAATTCAAACTTCTACGTCGCCGAACAGCAAACTCCCTTATATTATTTCCTGACTCCACCAATTCGATCTCCCTTTCCCGTAGTTCCTCCGCTTCAGCTCTCCTTTTTTCATCGTTTTCCTTCGTTTGTAGAATCATATCATCGTAAAAGTCGTCCGCCTCACTATTCACCTCTGCTATTCCAGACGCTTCTATGTTGGCTGCCACCTTTTCCCGCCTTTTCTGTGTCAGCCGCCGGTATCGGTCGAGCAGCGTCTTTTTGGTCGGTCTAATCGATGTGTTGAATGAAGATAAAGTCATCTTTTCGAAAAATGTTGTCATTACAACATCGAATGATGCATCTGTCTGACCCCAACGTGCGCCATGCAGTCCTACATGTGCAACGCATCGTAGTAATGTCAAATCTGAAACCTCATCAAAACGATGCCCCTCCCCCGAGATTATCGTGCCCGTGATGCCGGACTCTGCGTGAACGGGGGAGGAGGTGGGGATGACGGTGAGTTTTTGCCATCAATGGGAGTTTCGAAAATGGTTTCACTTACCGTTTCGTCAGTGGTGTCAAGCGCGAACGTGTTAGTAGGATTGATCGCGACGGGTGCGACGAGCTGTTCGATTTGAACTACAGCGGTTGGGATTTCTCTATCGTGTTGGGGGAAAGAAGACATGATGATTTTACGGGAGAAACAGTAGGAAGAGTAGGGAAGGGAAGGGAAGGGAAGGAAGAAAGAGAAAGACGATGGTGAATTATTAAAATACGCACAAATTTTTGAAAGTCGGCGACGTGGTCCAGCCATGTGGTCGGCCATGCAGCAGAAGTATGCAACAACGGAGGGGTTTTTTACCATTTTTGGAGATTTTGACCACATTGACTTCGCTATTTTCCTCAAAATAACAACTTGTGAAATGTCTACATCCCTCAATTGTGGTAATATGCTGCCATGTGGCTTGCGCCGGTGCCCCGTGGTGCCAAAAATAACTACTCCCAATTTAACCACTTGCCTTCCAAAACCCTCTATTGACTAAATTACTTGAAGTCGAATCTCTAATTTGAACACGTGTGTCAGATCGCTTGATTCATTGATTGAATAAGCAGTTAATCCTTCCCAGCATAAATTCAGAATACTATATTATAGGAATTACAGTGCACGAATTTCGTGCCGTTTTTCGTAATTTATACCTACACGACAGTACAGCACTACAAAAATAGAAAAGATACGGAATAATTTTTCGCGAAAAAAGCAACATCTGCAAAATTTATTTCGTAGCTTTTCACCTTTATTAGTACAGTAAATTGTTCAATTAAACAGTAATCTTTGGAAAAAATTGTTTCGTTTTTTGTGCACGTACTCTTCCGAAAAATTTCCCCTGTCGCATGGAAACTTCAATGGAGAACGAACAACAGGGGCCATGACGAATCGTGCTACTCCGAACCACACTATGGCAACTATCCCTCCATCTGAAAGTAATAATTTTGAATTGACTACAACTGTATTGGAAGTACTGTCCCTTTCCATAGTACAAATAGTACGAATAAAAATTTCATGTTTTCAGAAGCTTACAAATTACTCCTTCTTCAATAAGTAGGTGCCCATAAGGCACATATTTCGGAACATTGTGAAAATGATAAGAAATTTAAAAAAGCACAGCAACTGTTCATCTCAAACGTGGATGGTTCTGTATGGGAAAGATACAAAACACCTGTCGTAAAGACTCTACGAGATAAGTTTCGTGCAATGATGAAAGAAAGACACGCCAAAAACAATGAAAATGCATCAAAATCCGGTATTTCAGGAGATATTTCAGAATTTCAACAACTGCTAGACGACTTTCTTTTAGAAAAGAAGGAATGGGAAGAGGGAAAAAGTCGTGAGCGGAACTAAATAGCCGAAAGGGAAGCAGCACTGCATTCATCTGGCGAGGAATTACGTTTGTCAGCTGTCAAACGAAATTGCAGTGAAACTATGTCCAAAGAGCCTACGGGTTCTAGTTCTCGTAACAGTCTGAATTCAACTCCAAAAAAGGCCAAAAGTTCTGATGAGGGTATGGATGCCTGGAATTTAATTCTGCAAGAAGATCTAAAACAGGTGAGAGCTCTAGAGGGGGGGAAAATTAGACTTGGGGCAACAAGAGATAGAATTAGAAAAAGAGAAATGGGAAGCCAACAAGATAGGAGAGAACCAACAATTGAAAATGTCCGAAGCAAACCTCAAATTGGTTGGAGCATTTATTCAAAAGTTTAATTAACATGTTTTCTATTTAATTGTCGAGGTATTCCTCAAGTGATGGAGGTGAAATTTTAAAACGTTCATTAATTTGACTTCCTCCGTACATACATACACGAAAATTAAGAAGAATTTCAGATGCCCTATAAAGTAAACCAACAGGTGCTTGACGAACTTTTATATTTCTTGCAAAATCCTGTCTGATCCAATATTGTTTTAAATCCCCTTATTTATGTTAAACACTTACACGTACCGAACTCATTCTTTTATTGAATTCAAGTTGATTCGGTGTTGCAATGCCTAATATAAATGGGCGTTGCATCCATGGACGTAACAAAAATGCGGAATCCCCATAAATGTAAAAGAGTATTCCATTTATTTCTAGAACATTCCGAAACGTATCCTCCCATCCGCTCTGCCGAAGCAAAGTCATATCGTGTCTTATGCCAACTTCTGGTCCATACAGGGAAAAATGAGGCCATCCGGAGTTGTAATTGTTTGATAAATCAAACAATGCATTCCTTTGTGCCCTGAGTAGACTGCTCGTTGAATAGTATTTGGACCACCAGATCTACACATTCAAATCTTAGTACAATCAAGGAACCATACACAGCTGTCTAGTGGGGCACCAGCATCATGGATGGCATCAGAATAAATCCCGGCTCTGCCTCGCAGAAATGTTCCTCTCATTTTTAGAACATACCCGTATTCTCCGTTAAATTTTTCAACTATTTCCCAAAATATCTCCGACAATTGATAGTTAAACATCCCAAAAATATCCTCCAAATCAGTCCATCTCACTGGAGTAGCCATGCGTTGTAGAAAGAAACAAGTAGTGGTCATTCTGTCACAGCGATACTGATTTCGTGATGAAACGCCGTCCCAGTTTATCGTATTATTTATTTTTCCGATGTTGTCTTTTTTGAATCTGAAATCTATTAAGCATTGTTGTTCGGAATATTTTTTGATACTAAATCTAGATGACTCAATATGTCTCTATCTTCGAAGCATAAGTTGAACGTTTTTGTGTTCAATGTTCGCACGCCGTGCCGCATGAATCACACGAACAACGCTAACTTGTAGAACCAGTGCCTGTACTGCCCTTCGTTTCCATATTTCTCTTCGTTTGCGACACGCTTTAATTGTATAGTCAGTTATGCGCATGGTGATGGTGTCGTTATTTTCTTTTTTTGGGCATGGTGATGAAGTCTTCTTTTTTGGGTATGGTGATGGAGACGATGCTATATAAAATACAATTTTGTTTTTTTCTGTAATTTTTATAAGTAGTTTACAGTTACGGATTTCTCCAAAATTACATTTATCGTAATTTGATTTTCACCCAATTTCGTGAGTTAGATTTCTTGAGAACGTACCACGAAAAAGTTACGAAATTCGTGCACCGTAATTCCTATATTTTGTACAAATCATTTTTCTGTGATATTTGTGGTGTGTTCTATCGATGAGAGAAAGACAATCGAGTCGGATTGCTTTCTCTCATTGAGTGCTTTAATAAACATTAAAGTGGAAAGAGACTTGTAAAGTGTCATGTGTTACAAGTTTCAGAATATTCCGGAATATATGACACGTGTGCAAGAGAAGGTCCCATATTTCGAAATTAAATTTGGTGAAAATTTTTCACGAAGTTAAATCTATTATTCGTTGAAAACATAGGTAGTAACAAGTATAGATTCCATGCACATATTGGTCGCCCTATTGTAGAGTGAGAGAAAAAAAGAGAATCAATACTTTTTTGAGATTTGCCCCCTTTCTTTTTCGACGGAACAAGATGATTGGGTACGAATATTTTGAAACTTATTAGTGTGGCAATAGAGTAGTATGATGTTGATGTTATTATGTGCGGGAGGCGCTTCTATGCATGGTTGATGTGGGGAAATAGGTGTTTGAGTTTTGAATAAAAGTTATGTTGGAAGTGGTCGTATTGTGGTATAACAAAATTCATTGAGTATAAATTGAAAGAGAAGGTCCCACATTCCCCCTTACTTAATGAATTTGCGGATTCTTATTATGTTTGGGTTGTAGCGTTGATGATGTGACATTTGTTGGCTGTGCAATATTGGTGAGGAACTTGTGGCATGTTGGTAATAGGGGCTTGGTGAGGATGTCCGCTAAGTTGTTGGAGGTCGAAATGTGTCGCATATCGATGGTATTCTGATTGATATGATGGTGCAAGTGGTGGTATTTAATGTCGATACGTTTACGACGTCGCGTTCTTCCTTTATGTTTTGCAACGTCTATCGCACCATTATTATCGAAATGAAATGGGGTTGGTGGTATTGTTGTATTAAGTTCCATTAGTAAACGTCTAATCCATATTGTGACTTCTAGCACTGAGCTCGCTGCGACGTATTCAGCTTCGCAGGTACTCAGCGCTACGGTCTGCTGTTTCTTTGATTGCCGGTGTATCGGTGTCCCATGCGAATTATGGATGGCGGCGGAAGTTGATCGTCCATCTGAGACCTCCTTGTAGTCCGAATGAGAGTAGAATTGGAGGGGGCACGGTGATTGGTTCGATAATGTCAAACCGTGATGATTGGTTCTATGAATATAACGCGTGAGATGTTGTAGAAGTTTCAAGTGATGTTTTGTGGGTTTTTGAATGAACCGGGCGAGACGGCTAGTAGCGAATGCAATGTCAAATCTGGTTACATCCGCGAGGTAGCGGATGTCACCCAGCGCGGACATGTACAGTTCTTTGTATTTTTGTGATAGGATTTCGCCCTCGCTCGAGTCGTCGGAAAAGGGTTTATGCGGAAGTGGTGTTGATCGTGCATTGCTAGCTTGAGGGTTTAATTTTCATGTAACCTTATTGATAAGGTTAGGTTGAGAGAGATGGATGTCGCCATTATCGAGAGATGTAAATGTCTATCCTAAGAGTGTAGAGGGTGTACTTAGATATTTGACCTTATATTTCGCACGTAAATGTTGGAGAAAAGTATTGATATCGCTGTCTTTCGGAGCGGTCACAAGAAAATCATCAATCGTAACAGAAATAATAATAACGCCGGATGTAAGAAATTTATAGTAAACTCATGGGTCTGCTTGCGACTGAATGTAGTTGTCGAAAAAAAGGTGGGTATGTAGGCCGGCTTTGTATATGTGGCAGGCGGGTTTTGAACCAGATAAATTTAGTTTGAGTATACCGATGTTACTGTCAGGAAATGCTAACTGTCTGCGAGGGGAACTTGACGTACGTATATCGTATGTGCTTCGTCTGATTTTTCATGTGTAAAAGCTGATGAAATATCGAGATGTCGTAGAGGCCGGGATTTAGATCGAGCGTGTGCTATAATGATTCTGGATGATGTTTTTCGGCCGTATAGGCATAGTTGTTGTCGGGATTTTAATTTATGTGGGGTTTCATGAGATCCCCACTTATTGCACATCGTGCTTTCCTGGATTCAATTTCACCATGGTAGTTGTGTTTATACTTGTATGTCATTTTTAGACTTATTGGTATAATGTTTTTTTTGTTTTAATCAATCCCCTGTGGTTTTGGATCGAAGGAGTTATTGTATGACCTGGTTAGTATTGAGCTGTTTGATCTCGGCATCATGTGCTTTGCGCCAGTCGATGTGGTCTGGGTATCTAATTAATTGCTAACGGGTTTTTGGTGGAGGGGTGGAAGATGTTATTATGTGCGGAGTGGGGTGAATTTTAAAAGTTTTGAAGGCGGAACCTGCGACATAGGCAAGGTCAAATGCTGGGTAGTAAGGGTGGAAGTCGGAAAGGGGACATTTCTAAATTGTGTTGTTGTCAGTGAGGAGGATGGTAATGTGGGTGTCGTTGATGTTATGTATAAATCGCGCCGGACGTTATCTGAGTGTCAATTTCCTTCTTGTGGCGTCGGAGTTGGCGGAGGTGCCTAATGTACCGAAGGGTGTAAGTAGTGTGGGTGGTCTTGATTGTGGGTCCCACATGGAAAACGGTGTTTTTGATGTGAGTGGGGCATGTGGTTGTATTTGTAGGTTGCGTAAATTAATGCGAAATCCCAAAAATTAAGTTTCATTTTTCTGTGGGCCAATGCCGATCTGGCCGCATTCATGAGTTTCCTATTGATTCGCTCTGATCGTGAATTGGACTGGGGCTGGTGATGTGTGATATTTGTCTGTGTGGTACCGTTGTTATATAGGAAATATTTGATGATTTGCGACTTGTACTCTTTCGCGTTATCAGAGTGGAAGCGGGACACGTTGGCATTGTTAAATTTGGTTATATAATTGATTGTTTCTGGAATCAGTTTGGATAGCTGTGCGCGCGATTGGATAGGGCGTGCAATAACAAAACGGGACACCGTGTCAAGGAAAGTAACAATGTGATTATGGGCCCGTCCAGATGGCGGATATATATGGCCAATCGTATCGCTCGAGATGTTGGAACCTACGGTTGACGTATTGTGCTGGACTGGGCGGTGTGGCTACTGGGATGATTTTACGGTCGCGCATGAAGATCAGGTGGTGATGATGTCCGTTAGAAAATGCAGACCGGAAAGAGGGGTAAATAAGCCGCGTGCAAGGATCTCGCGAAATAAGAGTATGGGTGCATGGTTAAATGCCAGATGTAATGCCATGGGGGTATCGAGGCGGGTTGGTAATGATTTTGATGGGGGAATGGATGCGAGAAGTGGTTTGATGATCGCCAGTGAGGTAGTCTGACGATTTTCTTTTGTTGGAGGTGTGGGTGGTGGTTTTGTTTTGTACCGATTCATGTTGTGTAGAGAAATAGGACTCTCTGTAGCGGGGATGGGTTGGGACGATACCAGCGATGTGGATGAAAGAGGGGTCTTTTGAGTGATCTTGTTGACTCTCGTCTAAACAACATCTTTTGTGGGAAATGTGGGTGAAACGTTATATGATGATGATTGCCATTCTGCCGCGGTCGGCGGTAATTTAATCAATTTTAGTGCATCAATGGATAGAATGTATGCATTTTTTTGTAAAAATGACTGCATTATTACCTGAGGGAATGGCGTAAACGGAAAGAAAAGTGTTCCTAAATTCCGGCGAGGTTACGGCTCGCGTCTGAAAAGTTCCGGTAGTTATGCGAAAGTTGATTTTTCCCATATGCGTGATCGGAATGCGTTTGTTGTTGGCAGTTATCGAGTATATGGGGTGGTTAGTTCGCACATTTGTGTTCCAGGTATTGGAGAATGTGTTGGATGTGCAGCACTATCGATTATGACGTTACCTGTAGGTTCATGCTCATTTTCCGTCCAGTAGTTCATGTCGGGTGGCCTGATGGAGGATTCCAATATCATGGATGGAGGGTTCGGGTGTGAATGTATGACACGGGATTTTGGTACGTTCCGTGGTGCTGTAGATGTTGCCGTGCGTTGTGACCGTTGGATGAAGGATTTGTTGGATGAAGTGGTGCAGTGGTTTATAATACCGATATGGTTTTTGGTATCACGGCACTCAGTATCAGTATGTTAATAATTTTAGCCATACCGTTCCGAATGGAAGCGAAAGAAATGTCTGTTGTTTTCGTGATGGGTAATTGTTGTACGTCGATAATTGTAGTTATTCTTAGCCGGTCAGATTGGAATGAATTGGTGTTTGGGAGATGATGTGCTATCGTGACGTGGTTCTTAATTGATTCGATGGCCGGCTCCAGCTGCTGGATTAATTATGGCATGTTTGTTGGCCAAATTGGTATAACAACATTGAAAGTAGAGTCTTCGCCCATGCCGCGAATAAAAAATTTGACAGTTGTGACCTCTTTTTCGATGTTAGAGAATCGCGCTGTTATCATTAATGTACGTGTTTTTTGGTGGGCGGCTATATGTAGTCCTCGCTAGTGTCAAAATTGGTAATTATAGTGTTGTGTTCTTTGACTTCCAATAGATCATGTTCGGCTGCCGTGTTATATTCGAGTTTCTGGCGGACGCGGTGAATAATTAGGCTGGGGTTGATAGGTATTCCAGGTAATATTGTTCTCACAGCAACGGTTTCGGAATTGACGCAATGATCACACTGGTGAGGGCAGCTACAGCGCGATGGCAGGTGGGGTCAAATTTGTAATCAATTTTTTCGACCTGGGCTCTTATCTGGAGAGTTTCTGCCTCACATTTTATAGCTAAGAGCCATGATTCAGTGTGATCGGGGTCGAGTTGGATGGGCATCTGGTTTTGTGAGTTGGTCATTGTAAATTTGTAAAATTTGAATTTATGTCGGTGATATGGAGTATTTTTATGATATGATGTGATACTTAGTATACTTGAATAGTTGTCGGCAGTATTGATTTGAAATTTTGTTTTTGTTTTTGGGAGTTTATTGTGTTGGATATGTCGGTTATTTGTGCAGTGTAGTCTGAAAGTAGGCCCATAACCTGTGGTGTGTTCTATCGATGAGAGAAAGACAATCGAGTTGGATTGCTTTCTCTCATTGAGTGCTTTAATAAACATTAAAGTTGAAAGAGACTTGTAAAGTGTCATGTGCTACAGAATCTAGAACATTCCGGAATATATGACACGTGTGTAATAGAAGGTCCCACAAAAAACAGTACTGATGTAGGGCGGGGAAGATAAACACGTGGCGAGATGCAAAGACTGTATCTGTGATATTTTATTTTATTTAAGTTTTCAGTCAGACGAGTTATGAACAAGTGGTGCATGATGATATGATTCAAGTTTGAGTTCATATGATTTATGAACAAGTGGTTCATGGTATGTTTTTATTTGAGTTAAATTAACAGCAGCATGTATTGGGAGTGATGTTATTTTGTTTCTTGTCACGGAACGTTTTTTTATGGTTTTCAGCCCAACTCAATCTAATGTTTTTGGTCTGCTTGTTGCCAACCAAATTAGGGAGCACGCTACCAGCGGACTGAAACCGTGACATCAGAGGCGGCTCGCCTAACGGGCTTCAATGCAGTTGTGAGGGTTCAGGATGGAGAATATCGTGGTCATAGCAAGAATATTGAAGCCGCAAGCAAGAAGCGATTTTTTTGTGTGAGGTGATCAGGAGAAGAAGTGGAAGTAAGTTTTGTTTTAATTTGTTTGCACTGTTGCGGAGCAGGAGCGTTGGAAATACACTTGTCATTGATTGACAGTGTAGTGTATTTGGTCAATTAGATTTTCATTACACTTCACTGTAATAAAATGAGTGGTCAGGATAACTTGACCACCATCGTGTGATGGCGACAAAAGTGCAACAGAGTTTGTATAAAACACACTAGGGATGACGTGGAATAGTTTGTCTAACAATAAAAATAGCAACGAATTAATTGTTCGTTGCTATTTTTATTAAGTGCTCAATTTTCGTGAGCAGAAAATATTCGGATTAAGAGGAAAGAACTGCTCAAATCGACTTTCAAGCCAACTGGTTGCAATCAAATAGGCATGTACAGGAATGGGTCGTGTAGTAGTGTATTCCAGATTATTGACGTTTGTGTAATTACACGAACTGGTAGTGTAGTACTGTATTGTTTCTGTACTTGTATTTACGCGGCCAATCACGGATTGGCTTTGGTAGATTGAATGAGGTCGTTGAAAACTGTGGTGAAGATTCCGTATGTGTAGACGGAATCTACAGACTGAAACCACAACGAAGGCTGTAGAGCAGGAAATTGAGTAGGCTGGAAACGCAAATTGAGGACGACAACGACGACATTGAGCTTCTACTAGAG
>JAULBU010015101.1:0-21494 GCA_032358235.1 Odonthalia washingtoniensis | reverse complement strand
ACACAGCTTTCAAACATATTTCATCACGAAAACAAGTACTGAAGGTATATATAAAAAGTTGGCAGTGCTTGAATTTCTTTGCCTCGACTTCAAACATGACAGTGCTGTCGTAACATAAAATTTCCGACTGATTGCTACGCTCTCTTCGCTCCATTGCCATCGGTACTGTAGTTGAACCAGCAATAATTTTTGTTCGTCCTGCTTAGAAAGTGCGTCCTTTTCCGCCCTCTCTGCTATATAGCTTTCCATCCTAGCTTCAGGCGCCATTTAAAGTAGCGCGTCACATTCTGTGACATCACCCCCAACGCCAGACATCATGCGACTCCTTTTATTGAACGTAGAAAATCGTTTCTGTAGTAACTCATACCTATCCCTCAACCCGAAAAAGAAGCCTTTTGAATGTAGGCATTCAGTTCTGGAAACACAGACCAATAATAAAAAAAGGTATTGTCAAAATAGGAGTACTGAATTTGAAATATGTACCACGATAATAAACCAAACAGAACACAGAACAAACTATGGAAAGAGAATGTCTCTTACTGTCTGTTCATGGCCAACCCGGTGTGGAATTTCTGGAAAGGAAGAAACGAAGGAAAGTAAAACAGCAAACATGGTTAGAAATATGAAATAATAAATTTGTTGTATACGTAAAGATAATTATTAAAAGATACATACCGAATAAATCAATTCGCGTGGACTGTCAGGTTGCGAAAAGTAGAAAGTAGTCGAGAGGAAATCTATTGAAAAAGATGGTATGTGAATGCGTTATTGTGAATATATAATTATGAAAAGAAGACTTTTTGTAGAAAGAAAAAATGCGAGCAGATCAAATTTCCATATTTTGGTGAAACCCCAAACTACCCTACCGAAGTACGAATACGTCGGGATGTGCGTTGCGCTTTCTTTCAATGCATGGATTAAGTAATTATTGTTTGCTTTTAAGAGCCTGAGCTATTGTTTCAAATTTTCTTTTCTCCGTCTCGTATTGTGTGACATGCGCACCAGCTGAAAGCAATTCCCGTAGAAGACTATTGTCATCATGGGAGAAAAGAAAGTCTTCCTATCTCGACGGGCTTTGATGACGGTAGAAAATGGTATGTTTGGAAGAGGTTTAGTTCTGGCGGTGATCTCAGTGGAAGAAGCTGTTCTTGGGGTGTAATGGGAGTTTTATGAGAACTGTTATAGTAGGATTTTTTATAGAGGGATTTTTTATAGTTGGATTTGTTACAGTGGAATTTGTTATAGTGAGATTTATTATAGTGGGATTTGTTACAATTGGATTTGTTTTAATTGGACTTGTTATAGTAGTATTCGTTATAGTTGGATATGTTATAGTAGGATTGCTTATAGTGGGATTCGTCGCGTTTATCGCAATTCTGAGATACGTTGCAGAGCTTTCACCATAATTCAAGTGACTTGTTAGAGGCAATTATTTGGTCGCCATGGTCGCCATGTCTGGAACGTGACCATCTTGTCGGATTGGTGCGGCGGTACAACTTGGATTGCCTGTCACAGGCAATCTAAGTAGTACCTGATACCACCGTGCCTGATACGGTATCAAGCACGGTGGTATCAGTTCCGTTGATCATGTCAAAGGACTTGAAACGAGGATGAAGTGCGAAATGCGATTCAATTTAAGGAACATGTTCTGTAAATAGCCTCTTACGCACGACGGCGGACTCCGAAGCCACATTATTTTCTGTTAAACCCCGTACACGTATTTCAAATTTTCCTTCGTTTTTGTTCATGGCGTGTAGTATCTTCCCCATAGTCACGGTTTCTGATTTATCCACAAGTACAATACAGTCAATCAAACTGTAAGCAAAAAATAATGTTTTCCGAATTCCTGCGAAAACGTTTGCAAGAACGAGCACTTTAAACTCTCTATATTTATATTTAAAATACAGCAATACGGATAATACAGACCCGAGTTATGTAATGTACAGATAAATGTTGGGGTAGGTGACCAATCGGAATTAATGTTATATAATATTTTGAATTGCTGGTGTGATGACACTACTGTGCACTGAGCGAAAAAAGAGAAAGTTAGAAAAGAAAGGGCAATCTGGGATGGCAATGATGTTGTGGAATTAAAAGGTGACAGTACAGTTGGAGAATACTGGTATGGGCAGAAACGATTCAAGTGTAATAAATATTTCTGGTCATGATTGGGCACCAGAATTTCATGCGTGTATATGCGTGACCGACTCGGTCACGCATATACACGGAGGAGTTGTGGAGAAAGTATGGTAAGCATGACTGTTGGATGTAGGTTTCACGTAATTTCGGCGTAATTATCTCGAAGAACTTGGGCTGCGATGTCGTCCTTAAATTTAATCTGAGAGAAGGAGTACCTACAATAGTGGACAAAATTTAATCGACCGACAACCGGAGTGTTATGCCCATAACACCAGAGTCTGATTGTGGTATGGAAATGAAAATCGAACGGTACGGAAATCTCAGTACACGGCGTAGACAACTCCTAAGTATTTTAATGGAACTGCAGCAGCAGCAGGTATTTCTGGAAGAAATTGTGAAAGACATATCAGTTCCGAATGACCTTGAGGAAGAGGAATCTGAGAATGAAAACCGAAATGGAAATAGCAACGGTAGCACTTTGTAGGGAGTGTGGCAAATCTTATCTTGGACGCCGATCCGGAAACTTGGAAAGATTCAGATGGTACAGGAAAGAATGGGAAGTGTAAAACTACCGTTAAATTGTTGAGTGTATTATGTACAATTAGAAATGGTAGCTATGAAACCGCATGGTGTGGGGAGGAAAGAATGTATGGGGGTGAGGTCAGGTCATATTTGTTGGAATTCTGTAGAAATATGAGACACCGAGATTGGCATTGTTTCTTAAACAGAACTTCTAACGAGGACGAATTGAACGAAATTGAAAAACAATTTAGTTGGAACTTTTTACGTGGATGTCTTGGTTTCTTGGAGTGCTTTCATGTTTCTAATAATGGTATGGACCAGATGGTAAATTATGTAACTAAAAATGGGGCTGTCGAAGAAACCACATTTTTGAGTGGTATATAAATTAATTTGTCAGATGTAGATACTATTTGGGAATAGAATTATTCTTTTTTTGATTGTATTCTAGAATAGATTGCGACACTGGAAATTGCGAGAGATGGTATCTTCTACACCCAACACCCAACTGAGAACCTACACAGAAATGGATACAGTCGGAAAAAGCTAGGAACAAAACGGAAATCAGTGAGAGTTACGTGCACGCTCAATCAGGTCAAAATGAAACGGTCAGTTACTAGTGACTTACTGACACTTTGTATATCAGATATAAAGATTAGAATTTTCAACAAATGACTGAATTATATCGGTCAATAGCTATTCTGAATGATGGAACTTAGAAAAAACATTTAATGATTTATGCTGATGCAGCAATTTGTGAGAGAAAATTTTTGAATTAAAATTTGTACATTTTCATTCCACTTTTTTAAATTAATTGACCAATTTTTTAAAAATGGTTCACGGGATTACAAAATCTATTCGCATTGCGTAAATTTTCAGTACAGAAAAAAAAACAAAAAACCCGTTTGTGTTTTGAAAGTAGAGAACCGTTGAAAATACCACCGATAAACTGGAGGTATTCACAACTGGGTTTCTCACATAAACAAAGAGCATAACCCGCCACCTGAACATGATCGCAGAATGAAAATTTTATTTTCAACAATATAAATCAAAATGGTAAGACAAATAATTGTAAAATGGAATCCAACGTCGACTTAAAACAACAAAAATATCAGGAAGACAATTAACATCATTACAAATTCAAAGTTTCTTCAATATGTCTGCAATTTCACTCCTCCTCAATGACAGCGATCCCAATGAAACGGAAAATATCATCGAATTGACTGATGATGTAACTAGCTGTTCCAATTTAAATTCTACGATGTGTACTAGATCTCAGTCATTCAATAAAACCGCTTCATCGCCACTGTTGTGGGATGAATCGGAAATGATGTATAACGTTATTAAAGGAATAAATGGCAAAGTAGTGACAGCCTTGGAAAAGTGGCCAAACTTTTTCCCTAGTAATGTAAATGGTCATATTTGTTTTGTGCAAAAACCATCCGTCAGAATATTTTCGGTTGACGGAACATATACTGCATATGGATTTCCGAAGTCGTGCTCTGATGGATCCTACTCTGTTAATTATAAGGCTTGGAGAAACTCAACCGTGAATTTGTTTGGAAAGAATGCCAAAGTTCTAAGGAAAACGGGTATCTGTAGTGGTTAAAATCTTGTGCATATAGTATTAAAAAATGTTCAGAGCACCATCATGGTATTCAAAAAGAACATGGTTCAGATTTTGACCAAGGAGAGTCGGTAGGAGAAGAAGGCCTTCCTTCATATTTAGATGAGGAATTTCCTTTAGCACGCAGATTATTTTATTTTGAACAAAATAACTATGAGTGTCAAATTCATTGCTACATTGACGGTTTAAAAATGGCAAAAGACAATTACTTTTTAAAGCAGGGAAGAATTCCCATCTGGATTTTTAAAAGTGGAAAAAACAGATCATCTAATTCTGCAACTTTCACAATTCCCGATGATTACTTTGAATGTTCTTACTGTAAGAAATGTGTTAGTGGTTGTACAAATGTAAACATTCCAGCACATTTACAAAATGTTGACAATTGGTTGATATATCAACTATTGCAGGATGCAAAGAAAGGAAAATTTCCGGAACCGAATCGAAATGAAATGAACAAATGTCCCCGTTGTGGTATACAAGAGAACATAAATCATAGTAATAGAAGAACTCATGAGTTCGAGATCGTTCCATTAATAACTATCCCTTTTCAGGTTCGTTTACATATTTTCAAACCAGTTAATTTTGAAGATGGAAACTGGGAGATTATTGTTTGCATTGGCCAGAACTTTCATATCGGTCCACCTCTTCGTGCATTACCTTCAGCTGTAAATACCATAGTATACTAAAGAACTGTGTACTCGGGTGAAGACCAATCTAAATGGTAAAGCATCTAGAGAAACTGTTCGAAATTTTAGATCATCTTTTAAAGATCAATTGTTTCCATATGAAATAACTCTGTCCTCACTTATGCAAGAACAGTCGTACATCGTAAGGTCTAGAAAAACACCACTCGTCATATCTGTATATGACGAACGAAATCATGACATACCAAAAAATATTTCAGACCAAGTTGGTATTATAATCATCATGTGTAATGAACATATTCTAAAAAAGCAAGCAAGCAGCCCAGATTAGGATGTGATTGGACGTTTTCCGCAGTGGCAATTAACTTGCCCGATGTTGATTTCGAACTGCTATCGATTGCTGCTAAATGCGACGACCTTGGTATAATGTACTGCCCTTTTCGAGCTTTAACATCATGCAAAACGAAGGCTGCAAGGAAATTGGTATTCATGTTTCTAATTCAAAAAGTGGAACAGTTTGGACTAAAAGACGCAATGTGCTGTTGTTTTCAGGTAAGATTGACGATGGCAATCGATTTTGAAACCACATTCGCAATTTCCCTTGGTAAAGTACTGGTGGAAATATTTCGGTCATCCGGTGATATCCACAATTTATGGGAACACTATGTTACTTTGGTCGCTTCAAGCAACCAAAAGTTTTGGTTGCGACGTTCATGCAAAAAGAATAGTTTTAGAGAAAATTGGAGGCTTGACTTCACTTTCTAGACGATATTTAGAGGCTATTGGGACGAGAAAAGTAGAAGAAGAGTACCAGATGTATAATGCGATCAGTAAAATGAAATAATGGGGTGGAAAGTGGGTAAATTTCTCAATATGGTTAGAAAATAATAAAGCAGCACCCATTTTATGGTTTGTTTGCTACTACAAGAGAAGCTGGAATGATTTTGTCATTTCTAGGTATGCTATGTGGGATACCAATGGTAATGAGTCATTAAATAACAAGCTAAAAAACGCTTGGAATTTTCGGTAAGCAAAGGAAAAGGACTGGCAATAGTAGAGCTTATCAAATTATTAAAGGACATGGATGTTATTAAATTATATGGATGATGAAAACACGAAGAATTTTACATCACAAAATATTCTGCAGTACACATCTAAACAAAGTTACATGCGAACCCCAGTGAAAAAAAGAGAAAAAATGTGGATATAATTGCGAGCCGTGATGGAGTTGGTGTCTTTGCTTCTCAACCGACAAACAAAAAAATCGAAGTGTACTCAACAGAGTGAAGCTCAAAAGGCCTAATTTAAAATTATATTAAATAGTTGTTGCCTCACGACCCAGCTAATCAAACATTATTTTCCATAACTGAATGAGAATTTTCTTCTTTTGTCAATTTGAGAGATAGTGTGAAACTTTTAATTACGGGGTCTAAACATATTTCTATTTACCAAATATATAAAATCTTCATAAATTTAAATTATTTTTAGACAAATCAAAGAAACTATTATTATAAAGTTGCGATACGTTGTAAGTCTAGGAAAAATAAATTCGTGGTAGATAATGCAGTTTCAGGTATTGCGGTTCCAAGTAATGGTACTATAATAGTGGTTGTGGATGAGTGTACGAGTAAAAAAATCCCAAGAAAACCCTAAGCGATTATTGTTTTACATTGAAAGATATGTGCCATAATTTTTTAAAATTAATAGCACAAATTTTGTAATGTCAGATTTTAAAAATGTTTTGACTGTGATTAATCAATTTCAATAAATAAACCATTGTTTACAGAAAGTGCAACATTTTCTGGTATACCCATTTGTGAGCAGCGCTTTTTTTGTTAGCCTTCCTTTCTTCATTTTTTGCCTCTTCATTTATTCATTTTGTCTCTTTACACCTACTCTCTTGTCTCTTTTCTCATCACCAACCCGTTTTATTCTGTTTTCTACTTTCAAATTTCCAACATGGCACCAAAATGAAGCAGTAGAGCACGAAAACAAGCAACAAAATTGAGAAGTTCATTAAAAATACTACCAGCTGTGGTTCGTAAACAGCGCAGTGTTGTCAAAAACATCCGCCAAAACCACAATCTCCAAATTAAAACCAACTCTAACTCCAAGTTCAGAACTTCCTTCAACTGCAACTACAATTAATCGAGAACCTCATCCCGTTTCTTTTCCTTTCATCCGTTCATCATCAACTAATAAGTCAACTGAAAATATTATTTTCCTCGTGCTGTCGTCGTCGCATCAACTACTTCATCAACTATACATCCTTCTCTTACTGCCTCTTCAAATACCAGTTCTCAAACATCGTGCGAATCGG
This sequence comes from Odonthalia washingtoniensis, assembly GCA_032358235.1. Lineage (NCBI taxonomy): Eukaryota > Rhodophyta > Florideophyceae > Ceramiales > Rhodomelaceae > Odonthalia > Odonthalia washingtoniensis. The sequence continues at coordinate 14,245 of JAULBU010015101.1, read as the reverse complement.
CTGTCAGCTTTGGTATTCATTCTATAAAACAAATTGATTCAACTACAGCATTAATGGTAACTCATAAAAAAACTACCGCTTTACCATGTTCATGTGCAAATGTTAAGTGCACAGTTTTAGTTGCTGTTGGACTGCATGGATATCTCAGTAATGCAATGGTACGATGCCCGTGTTGTAACCGTAATCAAATAAATAGTCAATCGCGGGCAAGCATGAAAGAATCTGAAAACATGTGTTTATACAGATATGTCAAAAATATCAAGATGTAAAAACAATTATTCCCAACCAAAAAGTTAATTTGGTAAGAACGATGCTCATTTTATTAATGATCGGAAACACGAAGTTGATGGAGAGAGTATACGATTTGCATTTCCATGATGTAAATTAGTTATCAGTCACCCTGACCGTTGGTCACACTGCCTCCGACGTTTCCCGGCAAATGGCAGAAGTGTGTATTATTAGAAACATTTAATTTAAATCCCCTTCCGTTTTCTTTCTTATCCCTTTTACTTAATTAATTTTTTCACCTTTTCTCTGCCTTCCTCCTCTTTTTAGTTATATCTCATTTATATATTTTTTAATATGCCGTAACTTTTACATGTTTGAAAGTCCAGGCAAAATGAAGTGACAAGTTTGCTATAGCATATGATATTTGAATTGTAAGTATAAACGTTTATAAACTTTTATACTTACAATTCAAATATCATATTGTAATTGTGGACTTCAAAATGCACTTACATATATTTGTGCCATGATGGCACAAATCTATGTAAGTGCATTGAAGTGCCAAGAATTCATAAAACTTGTCCGTAACTTTGTATACGGTATTCCATCCGTTCGTTTCTGTGTACGTTTTCAGTTGGGTGTAGTAGATACCACCACCGGTAAATTGAATGATCAATTACCGCAGCGACAGTACAAATATGGAATAGATTTCGAAATGTTTTCATTTTCTTCAAAACTTAATCGAAATAATTCAAAGGAATATGGCAATGAAATCAATAACAATTTGATATCGTTGAAAATGTTTTGGATTTTTGCAAATAGATTTGGAATGAATGCCGAAGTAATTTACTGTACTTTCAATGTAATATTTTGTAACAGCCAATCATCATAAAATAACGTCATATAATTGATAACGGGATCCCGAAATTAAATATATGACGGAAAATGGAAATGAAATCAATATCAATTTTAAATTGTGGAAAAAGTTTTGGGTTTTTCTAAATTAATTCGACTGAATGCAAATTAGTTTACTGTACTTTTAATTTTTACATAGCTGTTATGAAACCTTAAAAGGTTTCATTACAGCTCAAAATTTTGACTGTAACCACCACGAAATCAAGCCCCAGGTGTATCACCATCACCTATTTGACCGGCAGTCTATCACGATGTGTATATTAGGCTCTGAGACCCAATCTAATTTTCCACCTCCATAACCACATCCAATACAATTCTAGTAATTAATACAAATATTCATGAAGACAGCTTATGTTTCTCGGTAAAAAATACAACGAAAGACAATTGTACCAAAACTTTCAGCACATACCGAACTTTAAATGATAGACGTAAAGAAAGTGGTGAGAAAATTGACTAGGAAACATTCTTATTGAAATCCTCTTCCATCAACGAATACTGTTGAAGAAGAAATACAGTCAATTGAACTGAAGTCTCTACGTAAATCAATGCTAATCCGTGTATTGTCGATGGTTGTGATGGAAAGTAAAGTAACCCAAAAAAGTAGAAGAGCAGGATAGAAAACAAGCCAGGAATCTCCTTACTTGCGGGACGAGTTGTTTCTAAAAGAGGTAATGATGACGAATCGGCGACAGAATACGGAGATGATGATGACGGGATCGTTCATGGAAGAATTTCCTCACTTGAAAAGAGGAACACTAGTTTATAGTAAATGTTATGAGGAATCTAATGCAAAATTCCGTTTTAAAATATATGAAAAATTGAGAAAGTTAAGGCCAGTTTACTACATTTAACTTTGAAAAACATTTGAGTCAGACCATGACACAAATTGGAATTTACAAATAACTAGTCATTTCCTGTATTCCAATTACTCTCGCTGGAAAAGAATTCAGATTCAAATTCTTTTTCTCCAACGTAATAGCGATCGATTACTTCTTTTTTCAAGTACGCTTTTCTAATCTCCATCTTCGTGGATCAAATTTTATCTAGAGGTTCCCATTTGTTAACTAATTGCATATCCGTAAATATAGCAATACGATTTCATCGAATAGCATCAATATCAAGACCAGTTTTAATTAAATTAAACTGCTTCCATTCCGCTGTTGTTAAAAGATCCTTAACGTCAACCGTTCCCCATACTGACTTATCGTATCTAAATAGATGATACTTGGAAGTTTGAAAATTATAGGGAATTTCAAACCATGAACTTAGAATTTCCTTCCACATCATCCATAAAACACTTGTGGAAAAAACCACTTCATTCGATTTAGAACTTCTATCGATGGCTTACATCATTATCTTAGAATTTTTTACATCCGTTTTTTTAATTTCTCTTTTAATTAAACCAAAAGCCCCATCACAGCTGTTTTTCGTATTTCCAGTTATAATAAAATGCAAAAGAATCTTATACTCATATTTAGAGATCACTCTCCATGCAAGATACCATAATATATATCTAATTTTATTCTGTCCTGCGCAATTATCTGCGTCTATTACTAGTTCTTTTGCGTTACTGCATGGTGATTCTTTGGAATCATGCTTGATGAGTGAATTATGAAGCATTGATTCAACCTCATTTGCAGTTTTCGAATTTGGCCAATGTCCTTCAGGTAAGGAATAAATGAATTTTTTCTTATAGTTGCTTGAAGAAACACCAAAAAAGTCAAACTTCAATGAAGTCGTGAAATACATTTGAGCGGGCTGTTTAACTAGACGTGGAAGGAGACATTTTTCCGCAAAATCCATAATCACATGTTTAATACCACATTGTGGGTTATCACGATCTTTGTTCTGAACATCTCTATAATATTTGTATTCTATTTTTGCATTTTCTCTATGTTCATCCAATGTTTTTTAAAGCACTTTTAGTAGTTCCTTTTTCATTTTCAATTTGATTTCTCAAATTCGTACATGTGTCACAGAAGTCCGAACCATTTTTCATTATCCTAATTGTTTTTACATATCTATGCCATACTTGGCTAAATGAATTCAATGTAAGAGGCTCATAGGGTCTTTGACCTTTATAATTATTATTATTTATAAATACAACCATGATATCATCCCACTGTTTTTATAATCCTCATAAATCGAAGAGTATGTATAATGAGGAAGAAAAAGTTTAACAGGCTGATCTCATTTACTTCCACATCCAGTTGGGCAAGCTAGAGCATTATTAGTAGAATATTATTCTATAAATACAATTACAACTTTTGTCTGAACATTAAGTTTGTTTCGTCGTCTATTACCTCAATTAGATTCATCATATTCAAGTTTATTTGAAGTAATGACACCCTTAGCTATTCTAGGTGGTACTTGATGTGAGCATTGAACAGTAGCAGCGAATGCAAAAGAACATAATCTTTTCCCCTTGATGGCGTATTTGATTGTATTTTGTTCTACATTATCCCTTATGCGACGCTTCTTTTTTCGTTGCTGATTGTAATTCCATTTAGATAATTCGTTTTTATCGCCCTTTGGGGCGGCTACAGATAAAAGCATCGATTTAATCGATAATATACGTTTTTGTTCTTTCATTGCACTAAAACTCTTAGAGAGTTCAAATAGCGTACTTTCGTTGCATATTGGTCCGCATTTGCACAATGCCATAAGTCTATCAAATTGTGCTTTTGAATTTTGAAGTTCGACGGTGTGTAACTGTACCTCATGATAGGTTTGATCATTACTATTATGATTATCGCTATTTACAACGTCTATTAATGTGCTTTCTTCATCATCTTCGCTTTCGTTTGATTGGGCGTTTTCATCGGTACAACTAATATTTTTATGCTCATATTCAAGGTCGAGAAATTGCTCTTGTTCAACGTCGAAGTCGCACACACTGTGATTCTGGGGTGCGTATGCGTGTGTAGAGATCAATGAAGCATTAATACTGGGCTCAAGTAGCAGTCAATGCGCAATAATCTGTTTTTTTTTTCAAAGAGGATGAAAAATTAATTTCGATTTTTTTCAACCGTTAGGCATTTTTTTGTTACAACTCTTTGATTTTTTCCATAAATTAATTTAAATATATAATTTTAAAACTATGCTTAATTTTATAAATAAATCTGAAAGAATTAATCTTGAGTTCATTCCGCATCCAACGGTATGTATATCAGCTGGTCGACCAAATTTGCCATAACGTACTTTTAAAATGAAAGCACACACAAATACTTTTTCGGTGTATTTAATTTTTGTGCCAATTGAAAAATAATAGCACATCCAGTAACTAGTCTACACGTGTTTTATGATTTGGTGATTTGGTCCAAGACTAGTGGAAATGCTCATAAAGGGTTAAAATAACGGATATATTCTTTCAAATTTTTTAAAAAAAATTAAAACGTTTTGCGTGGCCACGTAACAACCTATACCCTTCTTTCCAACCACGTGGCATACGTGGACATATGCCACACAGTATCTACCGCCGCGGAATGCCATCAACGATGCTAAATCGCACATTGTGCCCGATGGGTTGCTGCTTGGGAGTGCAATAGGGCTAACAAAGCGTGAGAATCTTTGCGGTAAATTATCAATTCCCGGTCAACACCGAATTGAGCAGACACTCACAACTGCGCCTTCCTCAGTATGGTTTCCCAACCCGGTCTCGAATGGAGATCTTCCCTCTTCAGTGCTGAACCACACTGGACCGTTCTACCAAAGGAAGATATTGTCAAGGATGTCGCCTGCAACGCGCTCGGTGAATCACACAGCAGTTGTACAGTCAGTTTTTTTGCCGAGGGAGCCTTCAATAAGTTATATTTGGTCAAATGCAAAAGGGGGGAATTCATCATGCGCCTGTCGCTTCCGGTGCACCCACAGTACAAGACGATGAGCGAGGTAGCCACTCTTGACTTCGTACGCCACAATACTGACATTCCAGTCCCAAAGGTAGTCGCCTTTGACGCTTCCAATACCAACGTATTAGGCTTCGAATGGATTCTCATGCAGCGGATGCCTGGAAAACCACTCACGCAACATTGGGCAGCCATGCCATTTATCGCCAAGCAGAAACTGGTGAAACAGCTTGCTCTATTTGTCGCACAACTCTTTCGCAACACATTTTATCAGGTGGGCAGCCTTTACCGTGACGAGTCATCCACAAATGTACCCCCAACCAATATTATCGTCGACAGGATTGTTTCGATGCAATTTTTTTGGGGTGATCGTATATTGCACGATGTACCGAGAGGTCCGTTCAAGTCCAGCACAGAATGGCTATCTGCTCAACTTGTCTTGCATCAGAGCGACTGTGAACGTATTCTTAAGACTTCAGAAGACGAAGATGATATAGACGATGCGGAAAAGGTGGCTGTAGTCATATCGAAGCTGATTGCTCTCATTCCATCCGTCTTTGAATCTGCGCATGGGCAACCTCCCGAAAAAACGGCTCTAGTTCATCATGACATTTCTAACGCCAATGTGCTGGTGGATGAGGACGGGAATATTACTGCGATTGTTGACTGGGAATGTGTCTGTGTGCTTCCGTTATGGAAAGTCTGCCAATTGCCAGTGCTACTTGAAGGTAAAGAGCGTTGTGATAGGCCTATAGAGCTCAACTACGCGCATGAACCAAATGGTCAGGTTAATACACTTTTCTTGGATCATGTTCTGGAATATGAGCTGACCCAACTACGCAAAGTGTTTCTAGACGAACTGCAACATATCGAACCGGCATGGAACGAGGTGTATCATGCTCCTTCTAGTCGACAAAAAGCAGACTTTGACCTGGCAATACAACATAGTGACGATGAATTATGTACTAAACTCGTCCACAACTGGTTGGATGGACTTCGAAGCCATCAGATCTCGCGTCTGAAGCCTCTGCTGAGAGGAGATGTTTAAATTTAGTGAAACCGCACTTCTCAACTGAAATACGAAAGACGGTTCTCTGTGTCTCAGTCTCCGCGGAAGACAGACACAAAGGAGAACCGATAAGGTCATCACACATATAATGTTTACTAACGGATGGTCAGTTGCGATGCGTGTCAACTACACCGGATCCGACTGATGCTCTATTAAAAGTTCACCTTATCGTTGAGCGCCTTCTTGATCTCGCTCGCATGCATCTCCTGCGGATCGGGTACGAGCACAGTAGAGACTGTCCTTGGTGCGAGCGGTTTCAGAGTAGTGATTTTGGCATTGTTGTTAACTTGACTCTGAAGATTGTACTCCTGCGGGTTGCTCGATGTCATCTGCAGTAGACAGCGAAAAAATGGTGAGTTTTGGAGTCTACGTCTATCAAGCGTGTGCAAAGCTGCATGCAAAGTTACCGAAAAGCAGTGGAAATACGTACGCCTTGCATATCTAAACGAAAGTTGTCATCGCTTATAATAGTTCTTGCACTTTTCGGTAGTACATTCAGTTTGTCGTCGGGGATACTGTCAACAAATTTTTTGAAAGCCTTCTTTCCCTTGCCCATGATGATGCACCCTGTTGAAAAGAGAAACTGTTGAGGTGTTGCTTCGTGTTGTAATATGAGCAGCGGGTTTGGCTATGGTGAAGAGTGTTGGTGTCTTAAAATAGGCACGCGCGAACATCACAGAAGAAGATAGTTGTGTGGTAAAACGCCACCAAAAACCTACAACAAACAACCGTTTCTTTTATTGCGACTTATCTCTCTCCTTCGCTTTGGAGCCTGCAAGTTATCGCTAACCCAATAAACGGAAGGTGAAGACCCTAGCATCATATCCTAACATCATTTTGAAAACATTTCAGCCCTCGAACACCTGACCGGCCAGCTATGATAAATATGTAGTCAACCATTAGGGCATCTCTAGTTAGAGCTGATGAACTCGAATAAAATATTAATATTTTTTGTAAACAAGGGTACATACAGTCAGTTGGAACTGGTACACATTGGGTAAAAATTTGCATTGTCAGACTCAAATTTATTATTAAAACGCCCAGCATGCACTGGTTCAATTCCATTATGTGTACATTACGCAACGTATAGACCAATGAGCTGTAGAAGAGTGAACATGGCACCGACCGGAATAATAAGCCAGGGGAATCCGGAAACGATGTGGTGGTGTGCAATACGAGCGGTGCTGTGGTGACGATGGGAATGAAAAGGACATTTCACTGTATTGCGGAAAGAAGAAAATAAATATACAAAGACTGTATGTGAAAAGTATCCGTGGGTGCATGTGATTGGTTTGTGAGTCGGTCATGGCTGTATGCGTGTGACAGCATTGTCAGTGAGCTCGGAAATTCGTGACGGTAAAATTGGCATTAGAGGGTTGGTTTACGGTACAAGACTTTCGTGTGATTTTTCGTGACACAGGGACACAGGTTGAACACGTGGGGGGCTTGAGAGAGAACACACGAAATTAATTTCGCGAAAACACGCACACCCACGAAAGTCATTTCGTGGATGACTTCATCCGTTTTCAGTCCCCACACCACCATTTTATAAAATAGAACCATCTCGACACACCCGCCTTCACCCACAACCGTGTATTCTCCCTTTTTTCACCTCAAGAAATCATCAATAAAAACACGATACAGACACCATGATGGTTCCGCATGTATCCTCTCAAACCACCATCAACATTTCCACCGAAACCACCACCGTTCTTGCACCTGATGTCGTTCAGCTATTGGATTACGTTCCCACAACTACAGACCTTCCGACTACTGGCGGCCCAAACCTTGTTCTTGCAATGACCACACGCGTAAGAAGTGGCAAGCGGCTGTTCAACTCCAACGACAATGGTGGCGGTCGGGAGAGGGGGTATATAAAAATGCTACTGATTCAATGCGTTCGGGAGCGGAATGCACACTGCACTGGTCACGGAGAAATGGACAAGAAATTCAGGTTGGTGCTGGAGGATTTTGACAAAAATATGCCAACCTGTTTGTGGGAACGGATGACCAAACCGACCGTAAAAACAATTTGTGACAAGTTTCGGGTGATGGTTCGCGACAGACGAAACATGATATCTACAAACGAGGCCACCTCTGAAATTGTTGAGTTAGTTAGTAACTTTGATATGTTGTTTCACGAATTAATTCACGAACATGACGAATTCGAAAGAGAGAAAAAGCACTACCGAGAGCAGGTAGATGTCCGTGAAGAACAATTAGTAAACGCGGATACTGAAATAAGGGCAATAGCATCTTCAAAAAAGCAATAATCTTCATCAACCGATACTGAGGAACGTGATCACTCAACGCAAAGCACAACAAAAAGCACAAATCGCACTAAACCGCAAAAAACACCTCGTAAGGAAAATTTGGAAGACGGTTCGACGGCACAGTGGCAGGAAATAGTTCAAAAATAGTTGCAGGAAAGACAAGAATCGGAAGAACAAGAAATTAGACTACGTTGAGAAGAGTTGCAACTACAAAAGGATTGCTGGGAGATGGAAAAAATGAAAGATCTACTGATATTCAGCTTTTGGGTGTCCCAATTGACAAACCTAAAAAGTAATTTTAATGTTCTTCTAGGTATTCTTATAATGATGGCGGCGTAGCTTGAAACTGTTCTTGTACTTGTCCTTGGTTGTAGAGGCAGCAACGAAAATTAAGAAATATTGCTGATGATTTATAAAGCAAAGAAACTGGGGCCTTTCTTACTTTTAGGTTTCGACTAAAGTCCTGGCTTGTCCAGTACTATTTAAAGTCCTTATAATTATGCTCAACTGACACTCTAACTGCACTCATAGCAGTGTTAAAAAGTAGTTATTATGGTATGGCAAGATCGCGATAAAACGGACGCTGCATCCAAGGACGTAGTAAATAGGCCGAGTCTCCAAATATTTAGTACTGAAAACCCTCATAATTCATATGATTTTGCAGGAAATATTCTCAATTTCTCTCTCTGTATAGAGTAAGATAGTGACTTCGGCCGACCTCTGGTCCGAAAAGAGCAAATATCAATCCGTCAAGCGTTGTTAAAGTCTGGAAAATGAGACAATGATAACGTTTATGCCCAGAGTAACAGCTCCTTTGATATCTTCCCGTATCACGCAGTCTAGTCATTCGGATCTTGGTTCAATCAATAAAACCAACACAACTCTGTAGGGGAGCTTCGGCTTCAGCAATTGCTGCAGAATATGTTTCCGATCTCTTTTGTAGGAAGCAGCCGCGTAAGTCAAGAACATACCCAAACTTTTGTACAAGTTGGTCCACTAGTTCCTAGAACACTTCTGGCATTTTTGAGCTAAACATGCCAAACTTCTTCTCGATGTCAACCCAGCGTACAGCTGTGGCAAGTCATTGCAGAAACAAGCACGTTCCTGTTAGTGGGTGGAACGCATATTCCTTTCGACTAGTGACACCTCCCCATTCAAGAATCTCTATAATGCGTCCGACATCGGCCTTTTTGAATCTCAAGTCCCGAAGACTTTTCTGTTCCGATAATGCATTAAGGTTGAAAACAACGCAGCGCACTTCACGGGTCCAAGTGAGCATCTTATTGACGTTTTCATGTTCCACTGTTGCACGTTGCGCAGAAGTTATCACCATTTCATCCGGAAGCCTCAATACTAAAGCCTGTACAGAGTACAGCTTCCATTGCTCCCGGCGGTATCTGCATTTGGAAATTGTAAAGTCTCTGATACGCATGAAAGATTATAGTTGAATCAAGTAGTAAGTGTTCACGAGTCTAGCGGAGATGAAGGAATGAAAGTACGTTATTGTTGCGTATGATTCTCAAGAAAAACGTATCAACGCATAACTAAACAAAAGTTGCAATAGTTGCAGAAATTATAAATTATTTCTCCCGTTTCTTTTCTGTACATATATCTCACGATAAATCTCACCGTAAAGCATGATTTCTACATTTTCGTGATTTTTTTTGTTAAATTTCTCACGAAAAACAGGACGAAAGTCCTGTACCGTAAACCCTCTAATGTTAATAGAATTAAGAAGTTTGGAATCCAGTAGGGCATCTCTAGTTAGGGATCTGAGTCGAGTAAAAAATACTACAGTAGTATTTTTTGTACAAAGAACGGAATACAGAGTGTTGAAACATGTATACTGTTGACAAAAAACGGTGCTGAGCTTTGGTTTTAAGAGCCATAAAAAAATAAAAACGCTGTCGTGTATAAGCCATACAGTCCCGAGTCGTGCAGTGTACAGATATATGGCGATGCATGCGACCAATCGGAAAACAGATCATGTAATTTAATTTATTTGTATTGTGGGGAAACACCTGTTCGCATTGTATGGAACACGACGTGCGACCCTGAAGAGAAAGAAAACGATGTGGTGACAACGCAGTTGGGGAATCGACAAGTGTCGGTACAGCTCGATGTACGATGGGTGCACAACAGAGTTATGTTGAGGAACCATATGGAGGGCTCCTATTAGGAGAAGAAACTGCATGCGTGTGATTTTGAAAAGAAGGTGACGAGAAAATGTTTGAAATTGAGCGAAGACCGTGATCCAATTGAATCGGAGATTTTCTCTGCTGTAGCGCAATTCGAACCATTAGAAGTGACGGGACCGAAATGGTAATTCAGGTTTATGAAAGAGGTATAACTCGACGTACCGACAGGAACGAAATGAAAGACCAAGACAACCGGAGTGTTATGTCTACGACACTAACACGGAATTGCGATATGGACAGTGTAGCTGAACGTGCGGGTGATAGAAGGAAGAAACGTAAGGTAATGTTTAAATTGATCTAGGAGTTGCAGAAACAGCAACAATTGCTACTTGACCAAATTGAAGAAGAAGAATCAGAAACCTCCGATAGTGGAGGTGAATGTTGCGAGGAGAACATTGATAACCTGATTGGTCATTGTAAAATAACAAGCAAAGTTTCAAGTGTGGGTGATTTTATTTTAAATGCGGATGCTTGCACTGGATGGACGTTCATGCAGATGTTCAAGGTTACGAAAGTGTGTATAACGAGATAAAAACAGAATTGGTGGAATATGACTGTGCAACATGGAAAGAGATTGGTAATTGCCAGGAAGGAAAATGTGTAACCACAGACATGAAACTACTAAGTGCATTCTCCTCCATTAAAAATGGAAGCACCATACGGTTTCAGTCAAATAAAATTGAAGAAAAAGACATGAGAAAGAATGTGTTGGCACTATGTAGATTTTTAAAAAAGAAATACGTGTCAAAAGTTTTGAATAGGATACCATGTGAATCAGAATTGGTAAAAATTGAGGAAAAGTTTAAGGAGAAGACCTTTCCCGGGTATTTAGGATTTCTGGAATGTGTGCATGTATGCGGGAACGGTTTAAAGCGGAATGGCAGTTGTAGTACTGATGTGTTACAGGTGAGAAATATCAAATTGAAAATGTGGGTTGATGAAGACGTGTACTGCTGGTATTGGAGCACTACAAAGTAAAAACTGCGAAAAAAATAATTATGTGATGAACTCTTCTTTGCTACAAAACTGTTCCAGGAAGACATCAGCCTTCTGTATAAAAGTGGATTAAAAATGCAACCAAGTTGTATAAAAAGGCATGATGTACTTTCTCGTTGATGGTAGCTATTCGAAATGGCCTATATTCATTGAACTCGACAGTGCATACATATCGGAACGTGCTGTGCATGTGCAAAGGAAGCATATGAAAGCACGGAATACTGTTCATTCTTTCTTCAGTCAAATGAAGAAGTGGTACAGTATGTTATAAAACTCGGTAAAAGAAGAACCATTTAATTTTTTGCACAGAAATAACCGAGGGGATTGTTGTGTTATATAATATTATGAACCCAATCGGCAATCACACATGCCTGTACAACGCTGGGGAAAATTGTGATTGTTTAACAGTTGTGTGTGAGATTGGTAGATAATATATGGAATATAACAAAGTAGAAAATGAAAAGTTGAAAGTTGCGAATGAGAAAGCGAGTATGGAGCGGTACTTACAAGGTGAAAAAGATGGTAAAGTAAACAAGAAACACTTTATTTATCTGATGGAGTGGGAAATGTTGCAAGAAGATATTAAAAGTCATAACGTTCATGTTTATAACGAAGAAATGAGTATACGAGATTTTTCTCACGCACATTAAAGTTACAGTTATAAATGGGAAATGATAGTGGGACCAGAAATGGTAATATGTAATGTAAAAAATGTGGTATGTAAATTGTAAACATTATAGTATATACGTTTAAAGTTATACACCGTGATTTTATCGTAATGAAAACGATTATATTTGTACCATATAGGTTCGTAGTATGGTAAGCGTAGAAATTGGGAAATTACCTCAGTAAATTATCAATAAAAATAATAAACTATGTGGAAGCTATGTGTGTAGAAAATTTTTGTTAGAGTAATTTTTGAAAAGTGTAGACCAGATCGTGAAAACCCTGAAAGTATAAGATATCAATCCAGGTCAAAAAACATTCGGTTTAAAAGAACATAGCGAAAATATAACATATTTTGGGTGTTTGTAAGTACTGCGTACATTACGATAGTCACAAAAACGTGATCGAACCAAACGGAAAATTTACGACATTGATGGGCAATTCGAAAAGGGGAAGATACGAAAATAGCAATCATGGATTATTACAGCAGTTGTTGAACGAACGGGTAGTAGTTGAGGAGATTGATAATGACATGGAATATTATGGAAAACGTCGAAAAGTGAACGAAATGGAGGAAGAGAACCGTGAAGTGGGAGTGTATTACCTCATCAAGACAAAGGTCTCACAACCAGTAAGAATATTCAAACCGTAAGAAAACGGTTTTCATGTTATGTCTCTAAAGTCATATGAAATACCTAGTGGTTCGTTACTTAAGGATGGCATCGGTATGTTCGTGGAAGTTGCTTTCCTTTTCGTAGCAATGAAACTACTAAAACGTTATTATTTTGTGTGCAGAAGGTGATAGTTTTGGAACATCAACTCAATACGGAAACTGACCTGGTATATCAAACGACGACCGCAAGAAATCAAGTGTGGCTAGTGGTAGCGCTTTAAGAAAAGGAAATAGAAACTATGGCTGTCAAACTAGCGTTGTAACACGTACTAGAAGCGATGGTTACCAATTGGAAGTGTCACTTGGGCATACTGAGACAACCATGGGGTATCAATAAAGGCCGTCGAGATTGGTAACGCTAACAGAACATTTTATGAACAATTTCGGGACTGTTCCAACATTCGCACATAAAAATTGGAAGGACTACCATGTTTTCAAAAGGAATGGTCGAGGAAGGAAAGGACGTCCACCGTATTCCGTGAACGAGTATATACAACGATGCACCCGTGATCACTTATTTGACAGATTGCGGTTTGAAGCAATGTATGATGACCCTTTTGGTAGTAAACGTCGGGATGGACAGGGACAATATAGTCGTCAAGTGTCGTGGAGTATGAGATGGGCTCATATTGGTGAATCTTTCCTGCATTGTCGGGCAAGGCAACCATCGGACATGTTCTGGGGAAGATGTCCAGAAGAGGTCGACTACCAACACCGTGCGGTTGATTTTTTCGCCAGTCTGAAGACCTGTAAATACACATGGAAATATGTACATGACGTACCATCGATACTACCTAGACCAATAACCATTTGGTATATGCTGTTGAAAGGATTTGCGGTCACCTTGGTGGCACAGTCTAGCGCCGCAGGCGCTCTGAATACAGTGAATACAGTGTAAGAAATGTAATTACACATACAGTATATAGTATGTACAGTATGTACAGTAATGTAATGCTTACTTACACTTATCATGAACCACTTTGTTGTGCGAACTCTACATTGAGACGTAGTGCAATAATTTAATTTAATTTAATTTTATATAATTACCCTCGTTCTTCTCATTGAGACGTGAACAAAAATTAGATACACAGTCATCTGCAAATTTCATCCAACATATGCTGGGAAGGCGCCAATACTGGGACGAGGATTCGATGTTCGAGCGTAGAATACGTAGTTCAAAAAATACCAACAACAGGCAGGTGGAAAGGTACAAGTGCAAAAAAGGGACAATCCTTTTATATTAGGATGGCATGAAGTTGGTGTTTTTGGTATACCTGCACAAAAACGAAGTCAGTACTACATGGCTGTACCTGCAGCAATTGAAAGAATGGAACCGTCCATCATTATATCACCACCATCGCCACTATTCCCAGTACACCATA
>JAULBU010015090.1:6956-21496 GCA_032358235.1 Odonthalia washingtoniensis | reverse complement strand
AACGCTAAGCTTACAGTAACACTATTTGTGTTTCTTCACACCAAGCATACAGTAACCCCATTTTTGGTTCCTCAGTCGAACACTAAGCTTACAGTAACACTATTTGTGTTTCTTCAATACTGTAACATAAAAACAAGTGGGACAAGTGCACACATCGGCACGTCCAGCTTACAACATGAAACCGTATACAGGAGAAACATCACACCATGGGAAAACACAACGGTACTGTGTAGGATAACACAACACAGCCATTAATGTACGTTCACGAAATAATCGCATACAAGGTTTAAGTTTGATCCACTCACTACTGTATCTGACGGTGACGAGAGGCAAGCCGCCACTAAATATGTGTAAACTAAAATGTGTGCGTTATTACATATTAGAGGTCGTTAATTTAATTAGAACCACTGCTATCTTGAATAGTCCTAATTCACGTGTCATAATCATTCAGCCTGATCCTGACATTGCTATTTATATCTCACCTCGACGAGGATAGCTAAAGAATAAATAAAGGTAGACATATTCCAAAAGACAAGATACCACGACCATTCAATAGCACATTGTACCCAAAAAGTTAATAATGACCGGGGATGGGAAACTCGAACCGAAACACGTACTAGATTGCTAACCACATGGATATGAGACCAGTTGTTCCCAACGTGTACTTCATGGACCCGATCATCTCCACCTGCAAGTCAGATATGGAAAGAAACTTTTTGTACATTCGAATCCATATCCGTGAGAGGTGCTTAAGTGAATCAGGAATAGAGTCAGACCCACAAGTCCAGGGATCGCGAAATAAAGATCCTAGAACCATATTCATTAACTCCATTACACGAGGATCTACTGGAACCCCGCAATTCAAACACCTTTCGCCTGAATCGGCACCAAGACAGCCGTTGAAGGAGAGTAGGCGAAACGGCCAATTTCTTTCGCAATTCCTCATCCCAGTGGCCCAATGGGAAAGGATATTTTGCAACGACCCCACGACCAGCCAGGCGGATATTCAGTGCTGATATATTGCACAATATCGAAGAAGTGGTAGGGACCTTTCAAATGTATCTCAACAGATGGCGAGACAGAGACCATGTAGCTTCATTTTGGCAGAAAACATATTCAGAACTACCTGTGTCAAACCATGGGTTTCTTCCAAATTACGTGAAAGAACACATGAAGGCGAACAGGCCGATAGAATAAATGGAGATGAGGTGATGATGATGGATGAAACAGGAGATGAAGAAGAAATTACACAGAATAATAAGAAGAGAAACGATGACATAGACCCAGGGGACAAAACTATCAATTAAGGTCAGGAGAGGATTACGGGAGGAGACGGTATTCTCTAAATCTAGGGAGCATGAAATAGAAGATTTGGTAAAGGATGATACATTAATCAAGGTACCTGAGTCAACAATTGGGGAATCGATGCCTATGTTTGGCTCGATATTCTTGTATGAGTTGAAGAAGGTTGGATTACAGTCACATGTGCGGCCGTCGCTTGCCGCATATAATAAAAAGCGCCCTCCCCATGCACAGAACACGGGAAGAAGGACGTGTAAACATAAAAAATTCATCGCTATAGATCGGCAGACAACACCGTTGAGCACGTCATCCGCGTTATAAACTTCACATCTATACTCCTTACATTGCCCAGGCGATGTAAGGAGTATAGGTGCCATATAGTCCCACACCCAGATTGAAATAGACACATATATCAGATCCACACATGAAGATGTATTGCCACCAGGATATGTGAACATATTCTGGTGGAAACCCAAGTTCAGGCAAGCTGAAAGTTGTTAATCGCCTGTACGGTATTCCTGAATTGGGAATTTACTGGTACAAAACGTACCTTATGCCCCACTTGAATTCACCCCAAATTGTACGTGCAGGAACCGACCCTTGTGTCTTAATTAGGAGAGATGGGAACAGATTAGAAGGACTTCCATTATTGCTAACTCACAACATGTTCGAGTGTCGATGACGCCTACGCGATGGTAGGATGACAGTGATGGCTAGATGGAGAACGATGAAAGGATGACGGTGATGGCGGGATGGAGAAAGATGGAAGGATGATTGTGATGGAGGGAAGACGGTGATGGCAGGACGAGGGTGATAGCGGTACGACGGTGATGGCGGTACGACGGCGATGGCAGGATGACGATGAAGTTAATGGAGGAGTGAAAATAACTACAAATTGTACTATGGGGGCGATTAAAGATATCTTTGATATCATGAGATGGAGAATGATAAAAACATATGCTAACAGACGATAGAGCATACATACATCAAGTTCACCAAAATACACAATAACACGAAATAACTAGAAAAGAGAGGAACGTGTGTAAAAATGATCATACTCATCAAGATAGCTAAATTTGTAATTAAAAAGATTAAATATTGACCAATAGAATAGCACTTAGTGTTACACGTGTTATTTTTACTTCAAACACTTATGAAAGAATATGTATTTAAACTTGATGCTGGAGGAGATGGGAAGTAGGATGAAAGAGTTACGAGTTGATAATATAACCAACAACCTCTTAGTTACCCAACTTAGCAGTGATTTCCGCTGCGACATTTCGACGTGTGATGAGCAACGAGAACGAATCAATCGGAGGATAATCTGACAACGACGTCAACAAGTGCGATTGGGGGAAACCTTTGACACGACACAGGCTACTAAGGCGCTAGCGCACTACGCGGAACCCTATAGCACCACCGTGAACCCAGGATCGACGATTAGCGCATCTCTACTGAAATAAGTCGCACTGACGGCATAAATTCTATACAGCGCATTCGTATCGCGTTAGGTTGCAGGCGGGGGAGGAGTGGCAGCGTGAAGTTAGTGACAGGAGAGGAATGGCAGCTTGAAGTTGGTGATGGAGGAGAGAAACGGAAGTGTGAGAAGGATGGAAGAGAGGAACGGCAGCCAAGAAGGATGGAAGAGAGGAATGGTAGCCAAGAAGGATGACGAAAGAGATGATTACCAGCGCGAAAAGGATGAGGAAGAAAGAACGGCAGCAAGAGGATGAGGATAAGATGCCATGATTGAATTAATGGACAGTTTTGATCACCTAATATAATATTTCTACGAATAAGTAGAAAAAATGGGCACGTCTGACACCAATCTGATTGGCTCATCTGGATTAGCCGCCACCAACTCGATCAAACAATCACAACAAAGCATATGTTTATAAGCCTCTGGAATAAAGGACCATCGTTGTCTGATATTCGAATTTTGGTATTCTCAATATTATAAGAATAACTCGTGCACCTTTCCCTTTTTCCCTTTTCCTTTTCCTCTCTCACCTTTTAATCCTTAAATAATTAAAATTCGTGTTTCCTTATTGTTATAGACCACGGTGTAGACACTCCGGTCAAAGGTCAACCAGAAGGTATAGATACCCGCTCACGCACGTCCTACCTTTGGCAAAGAAACTGTGTAGATCCAGTTTGGCCCTATACGCTTGGTAACCGTACTTCCCTTTTGCTGTCTTCGCTCGCTCCGCTCACGGTCCTATTCACTACTCGCCCTCCTTAACATCTTCCATCATACTCGCCGCTTTTACTTCGATACATGCATTCACTTTCTGACCTACTGTAGCTCTCCTTCCAAATCCACATCACGATCCATCCCAAATCCACATCACGGCTCACCTTACAATCCACACCGTTTCCCATTCTACACAACCACACCACACGTGTAACATACTTGACGCCATACTAACCCAAGGTGCTGATTGGCCATCGTCTAGTAAGCATCCGTTCGTAGTTTACACGTATAGTTCGACAATGATGAAGAATGTGAACCTCGGGACAGACAATTTGAGGTGAACAGAGGTCGAAGTTAATGCTTTGGATCACAAATCCAATGTTATCAAGGATGAGAAAGGAGGCATATAGGTCTGACCAGGATGATGGAGAGGAGAGTAACGGGCCGTTAAACAGGGGGTTGACAAAGCGAGAATAAGTAATTCTCACGCCACCGAAAGAGGAACGTATCAGCAGAAGTTTACAATAGGGAAGAAAAAAGGTTAACGTACAGAACTAACAGGCACAATATATTCGACACGTTCGATAAAATACACGGTACATTATTTTCATTCGATCGATAAGAATTCATTTCTACTGTAACCTACATCTTACACGAACGATAGGATCCGGCAAAAGACTGTACTTTACAGCGTTGGTGACGTCCTCACGCCTCAACACATGTGAACGATATGAAGTAGAATCCGCTGTGTCTAACGCGAGAGATAGGGAAGTTATAATACACCTGTCGAGATTTTTGACTGATGCCTGACGTCAGTATAGAACCCACACATCCGGAAGAGGGAGATAGATAATGAAATGAAGCTAGACAGTTCCCATAACCACACCAGAATTCAGATAGAATCAGCTTCACATTGAACTTAACCGTCAATACTACCAGGCGAGACGAAACTCGAGCCAACATACACGCACTGAGTGGACTATAGTAACATTTTCATCGGGATCCTGTTGATCTCCGCGCGTACGTCGAGTCTCGGATCATCCCAACTGCAAGTTAGAGCTGGAAAGGTACACTAGAAACATAACCGTAGATTTATATTGCATGGAAGGTTCTTAACTGGATCAGGTGAGCTGAGCACACAGTCCTTATTTTATACCAATGAATGGACTTAACAGACTTTAGTAACCGGATCCCTATTCATTTGTTTCGTCCATTTTATTCAATAACAATATGAAAGCCTTCGGCTACAGATTTTTAGACAGTTGAAACTCAAGAAGGCGGAAAGAGAATGACTCAGTCATAGCCATGGGGAAGATCTGGAGGCAGATGATTACAAAGAGGTGAAATCTAAAGGAGAGAAGGACCACCAATTAAGCAGGGAGTTCGAGATTCAAACAGATTGCAAGGATTTACGCCAACACCAGCAGAAGTACCAGCTGCACCTCCGACTATCCCATCACATTTAAGGAACCTGGCCCTCACTGACCCTGGCTTCATCACTATATCAAAAATTTTGGAAAGCGTCCGCCTAGAACCTCATTCTCCGTCGCTACAGTCTGCATACACGCCGATGAAAACCATGTCATATGGATATGGATCACCAGGTAGTGCAGGAAGGAATGTCGAATCAGAAAAATACCCAACATCTATGGCGATGCTGACCCAATTTTGGACTCCACGACAACAACCCAAAGGGAAAAATATAGAAAAGATCTGCATGAGCAGGGGCAGGCACGGATTGAAATATATGAAGAAAATGAACTCGAAGGTGAGGAGCTTTGGCTCAAGTTCATAACGTCCTTTAGGCCACATACCATCAAGCTTTGGAGTTGGTCACTAGTTTCCAAGTAGACGAAATTACTCAGAAAGATGAGAGTCCAGGATGAAAAAGGTAAAAGAGTCGACAAGACCCAAGTATTAGTAGAATGAATCTTCAGAGACACCACCTCGAAACAGAAGAATATGGGTTGAAGCTGTCGATGTATACATCGATATACACGGGAACTCGACTGTACTGTTTCTCAGTGTTGTACAATCAGCGATGTGAGTAATACAGTACAGTAGGTTGGAGTTATAAGTGTATTATAACCGTGTCTGTAGTGTAGTGTCTCTAGAGAGAATATGTGATGAAAGTAGTATGCAGTTATCGAGGTGGAAGTATAGCGGGTCGGAATGGACAGTAAAGGTAAGAGAATTGGTAAGAGCTATTAGCTAGGGTAATCGGAAAGTGAGGACGGGTGTAGGAGGATAACCAACTACTGCAGCAAGTTACAACCAGGAAGAGCGCGATGTCTGCAACTATACAAACGGTGGTGACTTAATGGGTGATCGAGCGACTGCACACGACCGGTAACAATCTAAAACTGGTAGTAAATTATTTGTAAGTAAAAATTAAAGGAAGGGAAGAGCAAAATAGAAATGGAATAGTACTGGTGAAGTTATTATAGGAAAGAATAACGCCAAAAGGGGATACCGAAAACAGAAGTTTACTATTACTGAATGGTGCAATGGAAGTTGGAAGATGATACGTATAATCATTTAGTGTGGTTTAAAAAGGAGATACTAGAAGCCCAATAGTGTGGGTCTTGGGCGAGTATAAGTGTGATCCAGAAGGTGTATTGCAGCGGTAGAAGTCCCAAAATAGTGTGAGTCTTGGTCTGATTATATAGTGATTTGATGTGTGGTTAGACAGACCCCTTATTTGCTTTGTACAGACAATGATAAAATTGTAATGATTTCTTTTGTGTTTTATATTTTGATTTTTGTGAAGTTGATTTATATGCTAAATTTAATATGACATTTCCCAAAATCAGTATCATATATGTATTATGCTTGCAGCTTATGCGGTGATATGAAAGGTTTAATTTGATATACGAAACGTCATAGGCCGAAGAGAGAAAAAATGACATCATTGTGTACCTTTTAGGCTGAAGAGAAGTAGTGCAAGTTACTTTGTATATGTGGTTACATTTGTGGATGTAGAAGCTTTCGTAAGTTAAAATTTAGATGTTGAGAATGTATGAGACGAGATGAAATTATTAGCAGGAGAGAAAGAAAGGTGGAAGGTGTGAAATAGATGATGTTTTTAATCGTCAGAAGCATGGCATATTATACACTGTGTTGGATGTGGGATATGGATGTGTGTATCGAGAACGTTTCGTAATGATGCTTGTTGCATCGGATTGATTAATCCGTCAGCTAAGTTGTGTGTCAAACGTACTAGACAGATGTTTGAAATTTTTTCTTTTTAAAGCCATTCCTTGCAGCAGCTACGTTCAACATTAACCTCGTTTCGGAGGTACGGCTTCCTTTGGAGATAATGTTAAATAAACTTTTAGAATCTGTTAAGAGGTCAAGCACAATATTGGTTTTTGTGAGTAGTGTAAGTTATGCAGTTAGAGTAAAAACTGCGTCGAAAAGATCGGAGGATGCGATTAATTCGGCGGCCATGGCTGAGCGACATAGTAGCTGAGCGACGTAGTCACCTAGCCTTGTATGACCGTAATATCAGAGAAATAACCCGTTTTAAGTCGTTAGTAAGAAGAATGATGAATCCGAGTTGCGTAGATAGGTCCAAGTTGGTCCTGAAAGATGCGTCCGAGTAGCCTAGTGTCTGAGGGACTTGATGTCGAATTGAGAAAAGCATATTGGAAGTTGATACCGAAGGGAATATATGCATGCTTTGTTAATTTTCTGTATGAAAGTGGACGGTGTTGACTTGAATAGTTGTTACGTAATTTGCGCTCGGGATGAAATATCATGTAGACCGTCTGGAGGGTGTGAGACAGCCAGACTAATTTAATTCTCATCGACCTGAACTCAGTGAGTGTGGAATTGTTCTCTAACTGCTATAGCTTTGCTAGACACTGTCTAGCAAAGCTATAGCAGTTGGATAACAATGCCATGGTGCATTAGTTCAGACTTAGCGGCACTGACAGTGCCGTTGAGTCTGAATTAATGCACCATTAGGATCGACCATTAATAGAAAACCTGGGAATTCGTTAGGAAGATATGTGCACATCTATTCGATATGAAAGATTCCATGGAATCTTTCATATCGAATTGTTCTTGAGGGAGTAAGGCCAAATTCCGGAATGAAGGATCCCCTGCTCTGAGGAGATCATCAACATATGTGCCGTTCAGACCGAAAAGATTTGAATATCTTGAAGATATAGTGTAGAGAAGAATCAGACCTTAGTTGAGACAATTGAAGATCATGTTGATGGTGTCTTTGTATTGTTCGATACCACAGATCACCCGATTATGACAATCCGTATAGCGGTTGCAGTATTTGGAGACATTTATTAGCATCTAGTTGGAGTTCCGGGATGGAATAGTTGAGAAACAGGACTCTTGCCAACGGAATGGTGGAATTCAAATAGGTTTGGGTCACATCGGCAGTCCAAATTTCAAAACCAAAGACTAAAGCCAAAGCGAGAAGTAAGCGAATTGACGAAGCTTGAAGGGTTTGTGATGAATGGAACATGAAGTATTTCAATTTTTCGAGATGTCCACCATTCACAAACTGAACCTTATGTATGATTTACGCATTGATATTATAATTTAACGCCAAAACGAACCCTCCAGGAAATATGTTTGCATCCGGCGAGAGATCTTTTAATATCACTTTAAAAGTCCCCCGATTTATTAAGTTTCTTATTTCATCGCGTTTCGCTAGTGTCGTTTCAGGGTTGCTTTCACGCGGGCATTTTAGTGGTATAACCTCTGTGAGGAATACATTTTCTTGTATGGATGAGAATTGGAAAGTTGAGAGTGAAGAGTTTAAGTCTGAGAAAAATGATGATGAGAGCGTGCTGCGAGATATGTAATGCTTGACCTGTGTGATTGGAAAAGTGCGAGGTTTATTGTTAGACAAGTCATGAATGTGAACTTATTTTGATTTTTGGTCGCATCATGCGACCTTGAAAGGTCCTATATACTCACCATTCTTCTAAGAATGGCCCTTTTCTCTCCACACCAGTACTTGATCTCCAGGTTCAAAGAATTAATGTGTAGCTTTCGGTACATTCATAGTGAGTGCTCTCTTAATTCGCATGCAGTCGATGTTGGATTTAATCTCACTCCTGATCATTGTAGCAGTTTCAATCCTTTAATCAGTTCTTAATAATCTTCCACACTCATCCGACATTTACATATTAGTATACTCACCAATTACGAATGCTGAAGGAAGTAGACCGTCCAGTCCAGCACTGTCATTAATTCATTTGAAGTAGTTCGAATTCAGCTTTGAGATGTCCCAGAGTCAACTTCCTCACTACTGCTCTTCTAGATTAGTGGTACCCTTCTATAATCGACATACCACTATGGGATTCGATTCCAGTCCGTTCAATGGAGATTACATCAAGAGAAGCAATTCTGATAAAGGAGGTGCCAAAATTTGAACATTGATCTATTAGTATACGGTTTGGTAGACTGGTGTAAATCGAGCTCCAACAGCGGACTAGAACATTCTATATAGTTCTTGTTTCATGGTTTTTCAATCGAGAGGCAGAAATGAAATGAGTACCTTCATCGATAACATGAAGCATAGCGTGTTTTGTCTTCTTGATAGTTATGTATAAAATGTCCACAAATATGCACTCATTAAACCGGGCTCAATCTGATTCAAACAAAACTCTAAACCGTAGTGGTGCTTTCGCTACCATCTGACACGGATCAAATCTACCCATTATCCCGTTCTAAATTCTGAATGTCTCTGGGTCGGCTTCAGACGGGTTTGTTGTTCTTCGAAGGTTGAAAAGCTTGGTAGGAGTAGGTTGAAAGAAGTGGCGGTGCAGTTTGTTCAACTAGGCCTCTGAATAGTTGATTTGTTGGTACTATAATGGATGAAGTAGCGTATGTAGATGTGAAGATGGACTATGGAAGATGGGCAGAAACCATTCTTCAAGTTAGTAAATTGTTTCATGTTTTGAAACTTAACGTCTTCTCGTTACTTATTGTTCACATTATCCATCATTACTAATGATTGATAAATCAAATGATTGGACCATACCCAGCTAGTAGCTTGTTATGGACCAATAGATTTAGACCAATGAGGGGAGGGACCACATTCGGGACGAACTAATCATCCACATAGATGTTTTAAATTGTGGTGGGGGTCAAGAAATTGAACCAAGCCTTACCCATTGAAGGATATACTTGATAGCCAAAGCGAAATGCAAGTTGGGATGGTGGAAAGGTGGAGTTCAGGTTGAAATGGTCATGGATCTTTCGAAGTTGTCTGTGTTTCCGGAACTGGAAGCCTACATTCAAGAGGCGTAGTTTTGGGGTGGATGTGACATCTACTAGGCAATACGAATTTTGGGGGTCCGTGTAGGTTCCATACAAAAAACTACAGTGTTTGCATGGTTACGGATCCGTTACCATCGATGGTAACTAAAGGAAAATTGTACACAATTTGAAGATAAAATGTATGGGCCTTTAAATTTGGCATACAGATACTGCATGTTTTAATGTATGAGGCATAGGAATTTACTTACGGACGGTGGAGAATAAATGGAAGAAATAGTCCGGGACAACATTCATGTGTTGAATGTTTAAGTGTATGTACACTAAATTAATTCATTCATATGCCGTATGCAACCGTCAATGTTTCATCCATAAATCATTCATGGGATGAACGTGAAAGTGGATGAATACTGCGTTTTCTGATGTATATATATATATATATATTATATGTAGGAATGATATATAGAATAATAGCAATATACACTGCAATGCATGTATAACAATTTCAGTATACATGTTAAATTTATTTTTATAAAGGTATCATAGTATGTGATATTGAAAATATCATAAGAAAAAATATTCCACAACATCAGAAAAGCGGAAATATAGAAAAAATGATGAATATGCTTCTATTAAAAATTATGATAAATGGGAAAACGTGAAAGGAACTAAAAAGTCTGTAAAAAGAGAGGAATAATAACAACTAAAAACAACTCCTCAATAAAAAAGGAAATTATTACACACAAATACACATGCGCACATATAAATATAAATAATATATCGAAAAATCGCATTATAATATCCATGATCTTAGGGTGAATAGGCGTGCCATGTTGATCTGCTGACATATCGAAATACATAAATAAATATCATTAATGGGAAATATGTTAGTGTATTTTATATGAAAAGAAATTATAATGTGAGTATAAAATTGGAAAGAATACAAACCTGTTCTGGGTAGTCAAAGCAGAGAAGTTACCTATTAACCGAATTCAGAAGAAGTCATTACCAAAAAGAAAAGCTAATAATTGTAATAGCAGCAATAATGAAATGTAGATGTCAATAAAAATTGAGATGGATACTTACCTCTGCGAAAATGTTAGCGCATGTAATTTGTTGCGATGGGAAACGAAATGTTGAGATCGCCGTTCAGTATCGTTGATGAATAAACTATCTTTCCGCGGCGCTGACCATTGCAATTTTATTTGTGATGGTTAAAACGGAGGAACTAAATGTGTTGGGAGAATGTGAGAAATTGAGAAAACTGCGGGTTAAGAACAGTTAATGAAATTGTGTGAAAATGGCGCATAAATTTCTGATTATTTTTAAATTTAATTACAGAAAAAGGCACCGGGCAGACAATTCTTACCCTGCCTGATTGTAAAGACACGGCCGAATTCGGTTGATATTTTAAAAATGTACTACTGTCAATAAAATTTCCAATCATGATTCTTTCATTAATTATCAGAAAAAAGACGACAGATAATATGGAAAAAAGTACAATCCGAAAATATGTTAATAAAAATTTAACCTAGAGTTAAGTGTTATAGCACGTGATAAACTTCCCTGTGTGGAATGTTATTATTAACTATCACGGAAACACAACATACTATCTCTGAAATTTTCTCTAAGAGCTGTTGTAAATCTGAAAAGTAAGTCATTGAGACTTTTAATATACTTGTATGTTCGTTCTTTCACCTTAATTGAAACATGAAACTGCAGTAAGTATTTAATGCAGTCTGAGTATTGAAATTTTCAAATTAGGACTATTTCTAAAATAATTCCCAAGTTTTACTAATTATGCGTGCGGCAATAAGGCCTAACTCGTACACTGCCTCCATCACCATGCGACCAGAATATCGTGATTATGATGTCATTATGATGTAGTATGATGCAAATCTTCGTTAAGAAATACGAACAGTCCATTCCTTCCCCGACGAACAATTTTCATAACAGGCCCATTCTTTACAGCTTTCGGTGTTTTGGGTGTAGTTCCTCCTGCAAGTCCAAACAAATAGTATACATGGTAGTTTAAACGGATTTTTGTACATCCCAACATAGGTAATCCCTTTTCTTGGGAGTTTCCTAGAAAACTAAAGACAGACTTCGTCACAAAAATTTGACTATCTCCAAAAATGTCTTTCTTATATCATCAATCGGTGGTTTCCGACCTGTGGATAGTGAGTGCAGTAAGTAGTCCGTTAAATAAGTTTACAGTCAGTATCCCTGTGCATACCTTCCCTTCAGTATGAAAGAATTGTAACAGTTATAAAAATTGATACATGTAAAGATATACTATATCTTGTTCAGTAATAAGTTCAACACTTAAATTAACAAGTAAGAACTTACCTGATAGTATCAGGTAAGTTCTTGATAGTTTAAGTGTTAACATTATTACTGAACAGGAAGATGATTCTGTATTAATGTATTTATCACTTTGTGTACGTGATGTAAAAGCTTGTTGATGGAGATCTACAATAATTTCAAAATTCAAAAAATGATAATAATAATATAATAAATTTACATGCTTCTCTACCAATATCTGATTTATTCAACATGAATAATACTGATAAAAATAATGTCTCATGTATTGATTTATATATTAAACTAAATAATGTAAAATCACAATATCTTAGACAAATCCCAACGGAATCTTACAAATTCAATTAAACGACAATACAAAACATTCAAAAAACACACAAACAAAATGCATTTGAATTTAAATCGTATTTTATAATTGATGGATCTGGATCTTCAAATATTAATTCTCCATACGTACACAAAGTATTCAATACTTCTAGTTACAATAAGAATAGACATAGCATATGTTTTATAATAAGTACATATATTTCTAACTATTTGAAATGTTTGCTATTGCAACCTTCACAAAATTCTATTCTGTTTGTTATTACATCTCTCAGTTATAACTAGTAAACGAATGATTGAATGATATATCATTCAATCATTCGTTTAAAAACTACTACGAAATTGATTGATGCTGAAGTTGATGGTATACAACGAATTGCTATGTCCGTTGATTAGATTTGTATGGTAAAGGATGCTATTGTTGGAATATTGAATACAAATATGAAAAGTGATGAATTTGACGGATGGTTGGAAGGAATGAAACGAGAAATGTCTTCATGACTATAAATACGTAAATAGTTTAATGTAAACATAAAAAAAACAGGAAATTCCATAGAAGAATATATTACTGACTACTAAATATATATAACTAATAAATACATAATTCATACTTTCATTTTGTGATCATTCATTGGTATGATTTAGCCATAGCTCGATTCTACAATTACAATACCGAACTTAAAAAGAAATATATAAAGCATATCAAATCATTGGAAATACCCTAACCCATATAAAATGCAGTCAAAGATAAGACTAACCCCTAAAACACAAACAAACTCTGTCTCTGTCCCTTACCTTTCATTATACATGGCACGTTTAGAAAGTGGAATAGCGCTAAGAGGAGGAATGACAGCGGAAGCTGGAATGGAACGAGAAACCGTCAGATGACCTAACGAAAAAAAAACAACCAACAAAAGAATGTGAATTGGGGGAGTTGAATCTAATTTTTTGAGTAGCCCATCGTTGACTAGTACTCATCCCAATTATATTACTAATAGAATTGATATTAGGAAGCGCACCGTTTAAAGTTCTACCACTAGACGTTGTATCATTATTAGTAACACTGATAACCCATCCAATATCCTTTTTGGGATCTAATTCTGTTACATGTCTTGACTTATAAGGATCTATATTAGGATCTAAAAATGCAACACGTTGAGGTTTTGGTTCTTTCTAAATAAATTATTTAAAATACATAAACAGAAACAGATATATACAAAAGGTTAGAGAGGGAGTTAAAACATTGCATAGGATGTTGGATGATGTTCAAAACTTGTTATTGTTATTAGATGTACCTAAAAGTATGGATGCTTTAAAGCATTTTTTCCTGACATTCTTTTAGTTGGATCATATTCTAATAATTTACTTAATAAATCATAACCAAAATTAGATAAACCTCCAACTCTATCTTTTAAAGTATTTGGATAATTTTTCCATGAAGAAGCTAAATGACGAAAAAATTAAATTTTCGTATGGGGCGGGGTGGGCTTGTTTTTACAGCTGTAACTAACGTAGAAAAATGTAAAACATTTCCTCCCATAAGGAGGCCGAAAAATTGCAGGAAATTGAATAATTTATTTCCTGTTGTAAATAATCAATTATTTAATTTCCTGAAATTTTTAGGCCTCCATATGGAGGAAATTGTTTTTTCGCTGCGAAAAATCAATTACTTAATTTCCTGCAAAAATGCGAACCCCATATGGACGGATTTTTAAGTCATTGTATCTCGGTCAGACCTCTCATATTGCTGACCGGGTATTGGCCGAATAACTGTCGGCAGAAACAAAGGGCTACAGAAGTTGTCGTCATCAACTAAGTTTATCGTGCTCCTGTCCTTACCCATATTTTCACAGTCTGCAACCTCTTCCATTTTCGATGGTTGTCGCTCGTATCTGTCGCTGTTATTGCAGCAGCGGGAATACAAATTCATCCGCCTCCAATAATATGCCTATTGCTTCCGGTTGTACGGCTGTGGAGAAATATCGACAACAACTTGTAGAAGTATCTTCAACAAAATTTACTGATGTTGCTGATAGTGATGATGATGATGATGGAAAAGAGGACGGTGATAACCGAAATGACCATCGGAGACCATATGTGGAGGAATATGGAATAATTAAACAGATTAGTCAGCTGTAATTTTCAGAGG
>JAULBU010015079.1:0-21496 GCA_032358235.1 Odonthalia washingtoniensis | reverse complement strand
ATTGCTGCTGTAATTTAGAAATGGCAATCTGTTGATATATTTCGTTTCTAGTCTCTCTCCGTCATTATTACTTTTATCCGTTTGTTCGTTCTCACTGACATCGTTATCATTGTTATTGAGGCGGCTATTCTGTTCGGTCTGTTTGGTCACGATTGTTGCAGTCTTCATATTGATATTCGGGTTGATAGGTGACTTTTTCTGCGTATTCTCACCGTCCTCTACCCCAGCTACAGTCACATCACTTTTCACAACGAGATTGTGAACATGGTGAGTCGCAAAAGCAGTCCCAAGAGCAGTCTTTTCCATGTTGGGTATGTTTGGTACTACTTGTTGTCATGAAAGAGAGGAACGCGCAAGGAGCGAGACTTTTTCGTATAAATACTTTCAACGTGTATTTTAACTGGTACAAAACGTTACAAAATATAGCCTGTATGGGGTGAGGTGAGGACCAGGTTTCTGGTCGTTGCCCTATTGTTGTTGCTTAATTAGCATGTTGAATGAATATTATTCATCCGGCAACAAGAACGAAACTTCACACAGCGCGACATACAGCGCAAAACTGTTTACAGAACAATGGCAACATTGTTGTCAACAACAACAAAATATCAACATATTTTAATGAAAAAAGTACCTTTTCCACAATCCACTCCTTTTGGATTCAGCCTTATAACTGCTTAGCAAAAGTTCCCTCCTCTCCCCTAATACCAATCCTCCATAAAGGGTCCTTCACTACTGTAATGAAAATCCATTCTCTCGACATCATTCTTCACCATCGTCATCCCAAGTAAAGTCTCGCACTACATCCGCTTCTTCGTCCTCACCTAAAGGTATCTTCTCGGCATCCAACCGTCCCGTCGCTGCCTTCTTCGTCGAAGTCTTCTTTCTTCTCTTTTTCTTCTGTCCCACATCCACACCATCACTACTGCTACTACTCCTCTTCTTCTTCTCTTTCCCTCCATTACCACTACCCACACTATCATCATCTCGTAGTCGAAACTCACGTTCAATTCTTTCCTTTTCAACTTCATAAAACCGTTCAATAGCCATCTTCTTCTTTTTCCCTCCATATCCGTTCCGCAATCCCCCAACCACTTCCAACATCCCTTTCTCAGAAACACATGACCTCACAGCACCAACTTTCGCCCTCTCCTCCGCTACCATTTTCCCACCTTCCGCAATCTTTTGCGCAAGTGACACAACCTTTGCTTTCCATTCCGCAATTGCCATATCCTTGGCCGCTCGTCTCAAACCAACTTCAGCCACATACCCAAGTTCGGGCATGGTTACATGCCTGCATGTAGCTTCAAAAACACCCGCAATTTCGAACACAACCCAGTCAACGAGACCAGCTAGATAAATCTTCGATTTCGCAGCTTCCTCACTCACCCGTAGCATACTTCTCCATTCAAGATCCTTTTTCCTTGCTCCAGTTTCATTCTGTTGTTGCTGCTGTTGGTGGTTTTGGAAATAAGATAATTTCTTCTTCATTTCACTGCATCTTAACACTTCAATCAAACAAGGGACTATAGGAATCATAACTCCAGTTTCCCTAATCAGTTGCACTAGAAAAGAAGCAACACGCATTCGCATCCCGTATGTGCGAGGTGTCTTACATTGTTTCAAAACACCCATAGCAATCTGTACATAAGGATACACAAGCGGTTCCAATTCCTCTTCCTTTTTCCCACCTCCATATTTCCCTAATATCCTCCCCCAAACCTTCAACTGATTTACATAGGCCCAATTCATAATATTGTCCACTACATTTCCCCCTCCCTCAACTACCTTTTTCCCACCCTTTTTCGATGACCCTGGCCCACCACTCTTTTCTCGCTCTTTATGAGCGCCAGGGGTATTAGAAACAAGGACGCCCCTCAAACCCATCGCAAGTTCTCTGAGATAAGTGAAGCCAACAGCATACGAAGCGCCCATATTCACTCCAAATATTTCCACGAGACAAGCGACGCAAAACTCAACAATCCTTAATGCCTTCACATTACCCATTCCTCCAACTCCTGAATAGAAAGCATGATAACATCCTTTCAATACCATCCCAGTTTGTTCACCACCGATTCTTGCAAGACAATTAAGGAATAAGTACGCTTGTAACCGTGTTGGTTCCGTTACTCCATCATTTACATCAGCTGCCCAAACCCTTACTCCAACTTTCATCATCCGTTTCCACATTTTCTCATCATCTTTATCCACGTACAACGCAATCCGTTCCATACGTTTAAGTAAGAATCTCAATGTCACTCCATCTTTAGTTCCCTCACATGTAGCGATTAACAATACGATAAAAGGGCGTACAATGCATTCTGTGTTTGCCCATCGTTTAGATTCTGTGGGATCCCAGTTACTGAGACTATTTCCATCGTCTGCGCCACTGATTTTCTTAGATTTCGGTTTCCCAAACATTCGATCAAGAGCGTCCTGAATTCCCACTATCGCTAGATTCATTCCTTGTTCATAAGCTCTTGACGACACAAATTTAACTTTCCCACCACCAGTCATGATCCCACCATCATCTCCAATTTCTTCACCGTGCTCGATTTCCAATTCCATTTCATCTTCCTTCCCATTCTTTCCTTGTGACGCAAATATGCCACCCTTTGATCTCTGTCCTTCCCTACCTTTCCCATCTTCATTTACTCTCGGCAGAATATTCCTTCCCGCTTTGAAAATCTTCAGTAATTCCTTGCATGCTGAAAGTGCGCGTTTCGATTTCAATCGTTTCTTCAATTCTCTCAAATACTTCAAGTCAACGACTGTTACTTTTGATTCTTCAGATTCGTTCATTTCCTCTTCCCCATCTTCTTCAGAATTTGGTTCATGCTCTGCCTCCTTTGCCTCCTCTGAATCACCTTCTGGGTCATCGTCACTCTCTTCTTCTACGTAGACTTCCTCATCAGTTTCTCCGATGTCATCTCCGCAATAAATACCTTGTACCATCCCTGCTTCAGCTGCTGCCTCAGCTTCAGCGGTTTCATCATCGTCCTCATCCTCGTCACTGCTATAACCAGTTTTATCCTTATCACTTTGACTTTCTTCAGTGTCCTTGACATTTTTCTTTTCGATTACGTCCATTTCGTCATTGACATCACAATCGTCACTGTCGTTTGATTCACTTTCAGCAATATCCTTATTGGCAGTTTCTTTTTTTTGTACCTCCTTTGCTTCATGATCGCTTTCTTCTTCTTTCTCTATAATTTCGATCTTTTTACTGACTGCGGGTGAAGTGTTACGTTCCACGAATTTCACGTTGGTCTTTATCGCCTTGCCATTCACATCGTTCTCCCTTGGTTGCACTTTGTCTCCATCTTCAGATTCCTCATCACTCTCCTCCTTTCTGCTGACAGTTGCAGCAGTAACCGAAGGCTTCGTTTCTACATCTTCTTCTTCTTCGGATTCATCCTCATCATCATCCGTACTGTCGTTTTCATCTTTGTCTTCCTCTTCCTCACTTTCGTCCCGATTATCTTCCTCCTTCGCATCATCGGACTTATCAGAAACCTGTTTAATAATGTTTACTGTATCAGCTTTCGATGTCTCCTCCTTTTCTCCATCTACCTCACTGTCATCATCTCCATCACCGTCTTCATCGCTTTCTTCTTCACCGTCATTTTCCATTGTGTTGACGTCGTCAAGCACAGTTGCAGCTACATTTTTCACATTCTGATCCTGACTTTCGTCATTTCGGTTTTTATTATTGGTAACAGCCTTACCTTTCGCATTTCTTTCTTCCTCTTTTTGAACAATGGCTTTGGTTATTTCTTCATCCTCTTCTTCCTCCTCTTCAACATCGTCGTTATCACTATCGTTAACATTGTTTTCAACATTTCCACTCTTCTTTAATTCTACTTTCGCCTCTTCTTCGTCAACTTCCTCTTCCTCACCACCACCACCATCATCATCATCATCATCATCATCATCATCATCATCATCAACCTCCGCATCTTCTTCTGAATCAAGGTCATCCAGATCCAATAAACCAGCATCATTTTCTTCTAGAAATTTAAAAAAATCAGGATCATCTTCCTTTAATGCATCGATATCTTTTTTGTGTTTTCGTATAGTTTTATCTACACTTTTGGCTTCATCTTGATTTCCATCAATAACCTTCCCTTTTCTTTTTTTCGAAGGAGTTTCTTTAATCTGTTTTTTTGAAGGAGTTTTAACCTCAACTTCACCTTTCAATTTTTTTGTCTTATTACTAATTCCTTTTAATAATTCACTTTCATCTTCATCAGCAGAAGAGGAGTCTGTAATATCATCTCTAAACAGTTCATCAGCTCTTTTAAAAGCATTTGTCAATGCATCAATTGCTTTTGACTTTTCAGGTGTTTTTGATTTTACATTTTTCTTCGTCCCAGCTGCTGCAGGACTTATAGCATTTCTAACATCATGTAATAATTTTTCAACGTCTTCAGCTTCAGCATCTAAATCATCTTGCAAACGACGGCGTGTATTGGTTGTTCGGCGTTGTTTGGATTTAGACAATGATGGCTTGACAGCGAGTTGGGAAGCACGTAGACGTTTTCGTGTTGATGGTGTCGGTGATGGCGTTTGTGTATGTGCCTTTGCTTTTTTGGCTGATGATGGTTTTAATTGTGGTGTCGGTGCGGGTGATGTTGTTATGGATTTGGACTTTCTCTTGGATGATGATGGTGTCCGTTTTGTTTTAGATGTCGGCATTGTGAATGTATTAGGTCAGTGGTTTCGGGTTCGGTTGCTTGAAACCGAAACTGATCCAAGTTGTGTTAGATGAGAAACGGAAAATAAAATTAGATGGTTGAACAATAAAACCTTCTGCTCGATAATCGATGCTCGGTTAGGTGTAGGACTATTTGGTGACGGCGGCGGCGTAAAAATGGTTTTCAAAAATTTATTTATTTTAAAATTTTTATCAATATGTGTAATGCTAAGCTCTCTATAATGGCATAACATTACTGTAAAGTTTAAAATGAAAGAAATATAACCCCGGTTGTAAGAAGCTTATATCCATGTGTAGGAATATTTATGTTATTGGATATGTGAATAAAATAAATAGCAGCTCAAAAAGGGAAAGGAATTGAAGATGTATGTCATAGGATTTATGGTAAACAAAGGGGGTCCATGACAAAATGAAAAAGAGCCCAAAACTGTTCCTTTTTAGATCAATTCAAAGAATAACCCTGTCGAAACCCCGTATCAAACTATGCTCCGGTTGTAGCCACTTCTTCTTCTTCTTTCTCTTCTTTCTCTTCTTTCTCTTCTTTCTCTGTCTCTTTTGCTTGTTCCTGTTGTTCACTGTTTGCAGGTTCAGTTTCAGAATAGGCAGGTAAGTTATTAACTTGTTCATTTGTTAAGTTTGCAACTTTAATAACACCGTCACCAGAATCATTTAACACATATTTAAAAGAAGGACGTATACCACTTCCTTCACATCTTCTACAAAACTCTTTTGAACTTCCTTCGCATTGCGGGCATGGAATTGTATCACGTCCTGCTTCAGGTCCTATACGAACAGTTCCTGTCCCAAAACAATATAAACATTTTGAATATCCTTCACCATAACAAATTACACATTTATTTCCAGGTTCTGAATATATTTTCCATGATTCATGATATCTTGGTTCATCATCATCTTTTGATTCTGCACATGCTTGAATGGTTGTTGTTCTTGTTTTTTTTTGTCGACGGTATGTTGTTGATGATGGTGATGGCGGTGATGATGATGGGGATGATGATGGTGGTGACGATGATGATGAGAAAGAAGACTTGAAAATTGTGTGTTTGTTTGTTGTTAGTAATGGCTGACAAGAGATGAATCCAACATTCATTGTAAAATGACGGCTGGTTTCTCCGTATTCGCGACTTTGACTCTGTTTTTGATGTGCTTTTCAATGTTTTTTTTTGTTACACAGATGATGCGTGGAGGAGATCTTGTAAAAGTAATATCAAGTTGAATGGCATCACCGGTAGGAGGCGTTTTGAAATATGCCGTTTGCAGAATTGTGTTTTGATTGGTCAATGGTTTTGGTTTATATCAACCGTCTAAATAATTACAGAGGCAAAAATGATTACTGTAAGGAAGATTCGAAAACAAGGAAAAAGAACTCTTTATTTAGTGCTACCTAGAGTACCTAGCATCACATAATGGCGACCAATTTACGTGTGGCTAAAGTTTGTTGTTTGATGGCTTGACCCAAATTTTGAAATGTGACACGCTGTAACCAACCAGTCAACACACCCTGTTCCATCATATTAGTAACATCCGTAACAACACCTTCAACTTCTTCTCTTCCGGATTCCTTCATCCATTCCGCTAAATTAAATCCCTTCACTCCTTTCTTCTTCCCTTTCCCTTTTCCGATGATACCAGGACAATAAGTGACGATGTTATCACAATTACCAGTGAGAAGTTGGTGAATTGAATCAAATTCAGTTATAGATCCACCATGAAAGAATGCTTTAATTTTAGGTAAATCATTTATTACGTCTTTAATACCGTTTGATTGTAGATGAGATTGACCGATAGCAATAGTAGACCCATGTAATTTCAATCTTTCAATGGTAGGTGCATAATCACGTATATCCATGTTAACATCGTCCACAATAGATATAATTTCAAAACCCTTTAATTTTCCAATTTGAATTAATGATGTCCCTACAGATGATGATGCATTACTATGTACTATAACATCACCTTTCTTTAAATTATTGCAATATTTATTAATTAACAATGATGCTGTACATGGACTTCCTGGCAATGTTGCTAGTAATTCAGTACGAATACTTGATGGTACTCTCATAACATCTGAAACAGATACTTCTGCCATTTCTCTCCATGTACCCAAACCCATCTAATAAAAAAATAAAAAAAACCAGTTAATATCACATAATATGTGTATTTTTTGTCATTTCACATAAATAAATAAACAATCGAGGAGGTGAATGAACGGTACCTTTATAGGAATTACATGATCACCAGCTTCCATAACAGTTACACCGCCACCTACAGCAGTTACTAGACCCAGTCCTTCAGTTCCTGCAATAGCAAGTTCTGAAGATGGAGTAAATGAAGATGCTGATGGCATACCAGAAGCAACTGCGATATCAACAGGGTCAATACCAGCAGCTAACCATTTAACAGTTACACAACCTGCAGGAGGAGCAGTAGTAGAAGGGGTATCAATTTGCATGGGTGATATGATTTCATTTGGTGATGATGATGAATGAGTGTATGCCATAGTTGATGAAAAACGTATGTTCATCCATCGTGATGACGGTCGACTGATCTTTTGTACTATTGATGACAACATAATCGTGATTTTCTCCAGATCAAGCGATTGGTCAAGTCGAGAGCAACAGGTAAGGGAAAGGTGAATGATGGATAGATTGAAGATGGGGATGGAGAGTATGGAGAAGAGTCGTCCTTGAGAAGCAAGTAGAAAAGAAGGTGTAGAAGAAACTCAACGAGATGGACTGTACACAACCAGAAACTGTACGTTGAATGTTGAAAATATATTAAAATTTGATTATTTTTTCAATGTTTGAGTGTACCTATTGAATAAAATGTTTTTATTGGAAACGACATCATTTTGTGTTTGCGTTCGAAACATCGACACAAGAAATAATAATAAAAAAAAAATCGGAACCTCTGAACGCGTGATGGAACAGAGGATTCTTCTTCATCTTTGTTCGACCATCGCTATTAACTCAGTCTGTGACAGAGATCTTCGCAACGGGTAAGAAATCAATAACATCAACGTCAACATCAACATTTTCATCACGTTATTCGTTATTACATTTATCATTATCTGTCGAAGTAAAAAATACATCGTTCAATAATCGTTCAGTTATAATAATATTAACTGATTATTAGAAATGCCGCCTCGACGAAATAAACCTAATTATTCTCCTGATGATGGACAAAAACATACTTCATCAAGACGTAATAACAACAATAACAATAACAGAGGTGCTGAAATATATGAATATGTTACTACTCCACCTACACCTACACCACCTGCATCACAAACTCCAGAAGAAGAAGAGGACGATGGCGAAGAAGAAGAAGAAGAAGAAGAAGAAGGTGTTGGAACGGCTGAATCATCATCTGAAGAAGAAGTTGAACAAAATGATAACAGAATAGAACTGCAACAAGGTCAGGAAGGTTATTTTCAAAGTCGAACAGGTGAAAATGCATTTGAACGTGCTGATGTAGAGAGTTATTCTGGACGAGAAGATGAATATTCTCGTGATGAAATTGAAGAAGAGGATCGACGACCAAATGACGACGAAGACGATGATAGAGGGGATATGGCGCGTACAGAAATTGGAGTTGCTACTACAATGGGTATGGATATTGAGAGAGATGATGAAGGCGTTAAAGGAGAAGAAGACGAAGACGAAGACGAAGACGAAGACGAAGACGAAGACGAAGACGAAGACGAAGACGAAGACGAAGACGAAGAAGGAGACGAAGAAGGAGACGAAGAGGAAGTGGAAGTGGAAGAGGGAGAGGGAGAGGGTGATGAAGAAGAGGAACGGGAACAGGAAGAACAAGGAATAGAAGATCATACTAATAAAGAGGAAGAAGCGGAGGGGGGGGAGGAAGAGGAGGAAGAGGAAGACATGATAGAAAATAATTATATTCAAATGAAAAGAATGTCTGAAGAAGCAGTATTAAAAAAAACGGGATGGTTAGTACTTAATTCAACCGGACCTAATTTATCATCAGTATTAAAACACGCTGGAGTAACAGGATTACGTATACATCAAATGTATAATTCAGAAATACCAAAACCACACACATTGGGATTTATATTATTATATAAATGGTCACCTGATCATGGTAATAAATCAACCTGGAATACTGAAAGAATGTATAATCCAGATGCACAACCAGGCGGTGAACATCATAATGATTTAGTATCATTTATGGAAGATGATTCTTCATCACATATTAAAAGACATGATGTTTTATTTTGTAAACAAACTATGGATAATGCATCTGCTACGCAAGCTTTAATATTAGCATTACTTAATATACCGGAACGTGGTTCTATACATTCTTCAACAAATCTACAGCAACATCAACAAAATAGACCATCTTTATTATTAAATTCATCTAATAATAATAGTAACAATAATATAAATAATAATAATTCTGCAGGAGGTGTAAAATTTGATATAGGTGAGAAAATAAGATTATTAAAAGCATTTTTAAAACCTATGGATCCAGTTTTAAGATCTGCTGCATTAAGTAGTTCATCGGTTGTTAGAGAAGCACACAATTCAGCGGCACGTACACAAATACCAAGTCACCCACAATTAATTGATGAAGATGGTAAAATAAGAACTAGTATGTTAGCAGATGAATTATGGATGTATTCAGTATATGTACCTGTTCGTGGTAGGTCTATGTTATATGAAATGGAAGGTATGTCAGAAGGTGCTAATGTTTTATCACATTGTTCACCTTCAGATCCTATGGATTGGATACGTAATACATTTGAACATGTTAATGAAAAAATTAGTATATTCAGACAACATAATTCACAATTTTTAATGTTTGCTCTTGTTGTTGATGATGATGATGATGATGATGATGATGATGATGATGATGATGATGATGATGATAATAATAATAATAATAATAATAATACATCTGGTTCTTCTGCTGGTTCCAATGATGAGATAGAAAGAGAAAAATATTATGAATATATAAAAAGATTTGAGGATGTTTATTTATATGCTGGCGAAGAAGAAGAAGAAAATGATAATGATGGTGATGATGATGAGATGCTTGTCCGTACTGTTGAGAATGAAAGAGAAAGAGTATGTGCAATTCATAACTATGAACCATTCTTCGTTGAAATGTTGAAATTAATGGCAAGTAGAGGCGACGTTAATCATCTCATCCGTTCGCAATCTCAGGAAGAAGCATTATCCCATATGCGGGACTGAACATCAACCTTTTAAAAGGCAAAGTATTTACTATTATATAAAATGTAAAAAGTTTCAAAAATCAAAAGTCAAACAAAAACAACTACATATCAATAAACAAGACATTGATTAAGCTTGATCAAAGATTTTTCCAAGTATGAGTAAACCTTGTGCTTTTCTTTTCATTTCATCTTTATCCGAATTTAAAAATCTTGACACAACTTTTCTTAAAGTAGATTCAATATCAACGACAGAAGTTAACCAAACAGCACCTAAAGTACTAACAGCTTCTCTTCTAGCAGCATCATCGATAGTTTCGTTCTCTTCAGATCTTTCACCTGCAGTTAGAGCTTTAAAACCACCTTCTAAAGCTCTTATTTTACTTTTCATTGAATGTGCTTTATCACCTATATCTTCAAAAAAATTAACAACACCAGTTAACGGACCTTTTGTTTCTAAGAGTTTACCAGCACGTTTTCGATAAATATACCCAGTAGTTTTTAAGCAATCTCTACCAAATGGTTGTTCACGCAAATACATTACTTCATTTTTAGCATGTTCTATAAATTCTTCTTCATTTCCGTTCATCCATGGTTCTAATCTTCTTTCCAATAATTTAACTAATTGTTTTTCTCTCAATTCTTGAAATTGAGTGCGTTTTCTTTCACGTGCTTTTCTTCGAGCTTCATTTCTAATATTTGCTTCTTCGTCTGTTGTTGTTTCTTGTTCAGTTGCTTCATCACCTTGACCAGACATTAAGATGGTAGCTGTTGCTAGGTCACCTACAATATGTTCAAAATCTGCAAACATTAATATAAATAATGCTTTAGGATCCATCATTGTATCATCATTCGCTGCACTTGCACCAACTCTATGATATTCCTCACGCTTCACAGGGTCTGATAAAACTTGATATGCATTGCTGATTTTTTGAAACTTTTCAGTTGCAGCAGGATCATCAGGATGTTTATCAGGATGATAAAGTTGTGCCATTCTGTAATAAGCTTTTCTAATTTGTGAAGGTACGGCATCTGCATCAACTTGTAATTCATTATATAATTCATTATCAACAGGTGCAGTAAGCCCATCCATACTAGCAGCAGCACTTTCGGCACTTTGTTCAGTCATTAACTCACCATATAATCTTTTTCTTTCTGACAAATATATTTTTTTAATATGGGCTGCTGTAAAAGAAGAATCCGAACCATTTGTTGTTGAATTATTGCTGTTGTTATTATTAGGATTGTCAGAGGCACTGTTACTATTATTACGATCAAGATACGATTCTTGATTATGAACATATTGTTGTTCCACAACAATTCTAGGATCATATTTTGGTGGATTAAATTTAGAGGCAGATTTAGATGTACCTTGTACGAAATTAGCAATACCGGAACCTACACCAACTGTTGAAGATGCTATACCAACAGCAATTCCACCTAATAATCCACCTGCTATTCCTTTCGGTCCTGATTCTTTATATCCTTGTATAGGACCCATAACAACTGCAGCTGTACCTATTGCAACACCACGTAATGAATCAGTTACTAATCGCGTAGTTCCTTCACCTACATTTTGAGGACGTCTTTTCTCGCGTTCTAATTGATCGCTACGTATTTCTGCAGCTGCATCCATTAATAATTGTTTATGTGGTGTTAAATCGGATTCATTTGAGTCATCCATATTAAGGTATCGATGTGGTTTCCTTTTCTTTGTTCCTGATGACTTTTTCCAAGATGACTTACTATTCTCTCGTTTCGTTTTTGATGAACTTCGCCAATTATATTCTTCGTGTTGTTGTCCGTCTGTAACTATGGCGTTGTTCGTTGATAACTTTGTTGCTGTTGATGGGGTTTGTTTTGTGGATTGATATATGAATCGAGTAGAGCGAATTAATGAATGCCGACGGATGAACGGCAGTGAGCAGGTGAAGAGTCTCATAAATAAATGTTGCAAAGGACTCTTTAAGCTTTTACCAGTTTTAAAAAAAAAATGGAGGCAGCAACGAAAAGTGAGTTACGCTGCCAGAATTCGGGCTACGATTCTGATTCCAACTGATTGTTTGGTCTCAAGAATTAATGGAATTTCGAACTAATTTTTCGCAATTAATAAAATATTATTTTAACATCTTCGACTCGCTTCGCCGAACATTGTTATGCCTCGCTGGACAAATTATTGGGCGAGATTTTAAACACTTTTGATTGGTTCATTTTCGTGTTTCTATTTGATCTGTACACGTTTCATAAACCGTTTACGACAATAATTGTTGTACAGATTATCAGAGAAGAAAATGCAACCAATCATTTGTGAACATTATGGGCTTGAATGAACAACATGGGTCATGATGGCATTCGTTCTGCCACACGACATCGCATTGACATCGAATTGAGGAACAAGTCATTAATATTTTTAACATAATCATGCAGCTAATTCTAAAGCCTTCAATTCCTCAGCAACCTGTTCTCCAGCGCGCATGTCCTTGTACAACTCCGCATTCTTACTGTCGGCGAATTCTTCTAACGGCTTTAAAGAAGCGTCCGATCTAACATGACCGAATAAAGTAGAACTAACTCTCCAAATCCCCATATCGCCATCAACACCACCACCCTCCTCAATAACTTTTTCAGTAGCCAGCTTAGTTTCTTCACTAACGACAACTTCATGCATTCCTCTTTTGATATACCCACCAGTCAAATGTTCTAATTGAACTCCTGCTTGAACTAATAAATAACCGGGAGGAACTTTGACGGCTACTCTTTCCCCATCTCTAGTCCATATGTAAAGACCTGGGAATCTAGCAACGCCATGAACAGTCAGTAGATTTAAATCATAATGATATCCTGCAAGAGTTGTCCCTACTTCAACTCCATATTTTTTCATATCAGCTCCTGTCGGTGCTAGTAAATGTGGTCCATATTTCATTTTTTCTTTAAACGTTTCACGCCCTAAATTTAATCCAATTGCTAACATTTCACTTACTGTTGATAATGTTCTTATTAATCTATCACCCCATGTATCCATAGTCGTACTCCATTCACTTTTAAATGATTCAGGTATTACTTGTTCCGCATTCAATTCTGGAAAATCTGATTTTAAAGGTCGTTCACCACAACGCCAAAAATATCTCCATTTCACATCTCTTAAACGTGCTGACACATTCGATACTGGTTTTTCACTTTCTTCTAATTCATTCGCTATTGCTGAATTATCACGTGGTCTTTCTATTCCATCAGGAGTTACACCAACCTTTTTTTCGAAAAAAACATATCACAACACACACAGCTTAATAATAAATAAGTTAGACTATATTTTCAACAATTTAATAGCAGTTAGTTACGTTCCCTAGTGTTAAAAATATATACATACCTGATAAAATAGGTGAGGTCTTGCGTCCATAAGTTTCGTTTCTCGTGGTTGTGAAAAATAACGTTCCATCATATTTAAGAATACATCAGAATCTTTACTTCTCACTCGAGGATCTTTGACAAGAACAGCACCAAACACTCTAAATGATCTTGCCACTGATTTACATCCTCTATTATCATACTTATCTAGCAGGAACGTAGACAAGTCCACCTGAGTGACTGCTGTACTCAAATTTGAAGACATTGTTTCGCTTCTAATCACTTCGTTGTTAGTTGGGCATTCTTGACGGGTAGAGACACTGACATTAACATTAACGGAGGGATGCTAGTTATTATCTAATTTATTTTCGCGGCTTCACAAATTTCAAACTTTAGAACACTGTAATGTTAAAAAAAAAAAATCTAAAAAGAAAAAATCTTTGCGTCACGGAGGCTACCAAAGACTTTGACATAAATATCATTATTTAAGGACACGTGTACTCGTGTTTAGTTTACAGTACATCAGACGGCGTCACCCAGTCGAGATGAATCGACGAAGCTTTGGTCGATTATTTTAATAGTTAAAACTGAAAGTTTGGTTGCCCTCCAGCACCGAAATTACTGGGGTGCGTCTCGTACAGTAAATGTGAAGCGACTTAAAAATATTGAAAAATAAACATTACCTATCAATTGTTTTACACATATACACTCTGAAAAACACATTTGAGTGACTCAAAAGTAACATTCCAACAAACCCAAAATCTTCTCGTCACGTCACGCACCACAGGGTTAGCAGCACCAAAATACCGTTCATCACCGTCGTTCGTCGGTATCCGTCATCTTCACCAATCTCTTTAGCATTCTTAGAAAACACCTCACGGCAACGTCCCCGAGATACTCGTTCATCATCGCTTGCTCTTTCCTTCATAGCAAAGCATTCATCGTTTCCTCTGCTCGGCAAGCAGATAAAAGAGAAGAGTAAACCGATTTCTTTTTTTTCTTCTTGGAAGTAGACAAAAAATGACAAATCCCGACGAAGAAAACAATACTACCAGCGTTTTGATGGGCACGAAACCAACGGATGCCATTACGCCATCGATAGATGCAGCAGCATCATCATCATCAACAGCTGCAGTGATGGGAAGTGGAGAGAAAAGTACATCTGCAGTAGCACCCGATGAAGATTTTTCTAAAGAGTATGAACCTGTTGTACGTTTAGCAGAAGTTGAAACAAAAACAGGAGAAGAAGAAGAAGAAGTTACATTCAAAATACGAGCGAAATTATTTCGTTTTAGTAAAGAATTGAGAGAATGGAAGGAACGTGGTACTGGAGATATCAGAATATTAAAACATAAAGTGAATGAAAAAATTCGATTGTTAATGCGTCGTGAAAAGACTTTAAAAATTTGTTTAAATCATTATGTCAATCCTACCGTTGAATTAACTGAAAATGTTGGTTCTGATAGATCTTGGGTTTGGCATGGTATTGATTATGCTGACGGCGAACGTGATGAAGCGTTATTAGCGATTCGATTCAGAGATTCGGATTATGCTGGTCAATTTAAAAAAGCTTATGATATTGCACGTGGACAGATGCGGCAATTGGTTGCTGATTCTAGTGCTAGTAAAAGAGATGATGATGCTGACGACAGCGATGGTGATGATGGTGATGATGATAATGACGATACTGAAGAAAAAAAAGATCAGGAC
Source organism: Odonthalia washingtoniensis (assembly GCA_032358235.1). NCBI lineage: Eukaryota > Rhodophyta > Florideophyceae > Ceramiales > Rhodomelaceae > Odonthalia > Odonthalia washingtoniensis. The sequence goes on along the minus strand of JAULBU010015079.1, from coordinate 6,509 downwards.
ACAAAGAAGGAAGAAACTGAAAATGGAAATAAAGATGCAAAAGAGAATGGTGATGATGAGAAGAAAGAAGAGACAGCTTAATTTGTTAGTTTGTTTCAATCTCGATTGCTCGTTGTTTAAAACCGACTGTTTCTTTTGCTGGGTTCGTTTTTTATGATGGGATGACCAAAGTATGTAGACTTTGGTAGAGACTATATTACTACTGCTTTCTTATTTTCTCTCTTTCCCCCTCTCGCGCTCTGTCTGTCTCTGTCTGTCTGTCTGTCTGTCTCTCTCTCCTCTTAATGTTGAATGTCAATAACGTTTACAGAATAGAGTGGGATGTCATATCGTTTGCTTCGTTCGCGTTTTCCGCGGGAGTGACTGTGCGAATTTACGATACGAAAGGTAACTTTTGGGTGACCCGAAACAAAAAAAATGGAAGGTTGTCATCAACCTCGTCATGACCTCCGTCTCTTTCATAGACTTGTGGTCATGCATGATAGAATGGTTACATAAAGATATATAATTTTCTTCTTTTTCGGGCATCAGGTAGTTGATTAATGATTCATGTTATCGCTATATCTATCGATTGGGGCAAATGTGGACTTTCAATCTACATATAAGATCCGATTATATCTGATCACAGAAAATATGAGTCCGTGTGATATCGCCCCAGCTCATATCGATGGCGCGTGGTCCAATGTGCATCGGAAATGTAATTATGTATCGAATATCAGTTGTGCGCATTAAACTAGACGGATAGGGAACGGTGTTAAGTAGCCGAAGTAGCGGCTGACGCTAGAGATGGGCCAAACTTTATCTCCAGGTTCAATTAAAAAAAATTAGTCCTTTTTGGACTCAGGCAGTTTGCAATCTCCACACGTGTGACACATGTAGGTTCTGTACAGTAGGAGAACAAATGGGATCAACCTCGTATGTGAAAGTGTGTTGAAAGTGTGTTGACATCGTACATCTGAGAATTGATCCGTTCTTGCTGACATCTGCAACAGAAAATTTTTCTGTTGCAGATGTCAGCAATTTAATTGCGCCGTTAGCAACAATCTATCATCGACGATGGAAAAAAAACTTTCCATATTGCAGAGACATTTTCAAAAGCCAACGAGAGCCACACGGCAGTGACCTACCTTAGTGGCACACCTTAGTGGTACATGCACGTGTCATGCGTTCTTGTTACAACTATTGCATATGCTCGCGCGGCGTTTCACTTGCAGTGACTGCAGTTTTTTCTTCATCGAAACTTCTATTGTCGCCAAAAGGATTCAATCTCATTTTTAACGTAAATAATTATTGAAAATCTTCATAGAACTGAAAACTGGGCATGATAATTCAGAGGACACACGTGTAAAACACTGTACCCTACTTGTAAACAGGTTATGTGATTCGCCAAATTGATATTTCCATAAAAAATAAAACAGCAAAACGTGGAAGTAACAAATCGACTCACTTAATTTTTTTTCTTCTGCTCACACAATTGCACCAAAAATCGGTCGCTGAGAAAAAACCATACGTTTTTATCACAATGAAGAGGCACGTGAAAGTTTCCGATATTGTAATTCCAAATTCCGATAATTCCAAAATTTGGAAGGTTTCCGATATTGTATCGGAATTTAATTCCGATACAATATCGGAAACCTTCACGTTCCTCTTCATTCCTAAAAATAAATTTCCATAAGACAAGGTATCGTAATGACAACAATGACGGAGTTTGTACGAATCGATTATTCTTTTACACTAGACAACGCAGTTATCTTCTAGACCATTTCGTTGTTGAAGTTGTCACACAATCAACGTTTTATGGTACATACAGCTCTTGCAGATAAGTTGGTTTGTGATCAGAATTCAACAATTTTGGCGCCACCAAAATAACTTTGGATCACTGTTGGTTGTTTCATCGGTTGCTTCATTATATGATATACTGGATGTTATGATACCTTCGCACGACACTGCGTGTAGTATGGCTCTGATTGTTTGAGTAAAGGTAGAGGTAGAAAATAGGTGTAGGTTGAGGCACTTCAAGTCGACACACACCGTTGGTTCCTTCTTCCTCTCTCTGGGTTCCAATCTTTACTACCAATTACATATGATTACTTTACTAATTACCGCGCTTGTGAAATTAGTGTGAGTCTCTCCTTCGTCTCGTAAACTTGTGTACCTGGTCGAAACTCGACATACTACATTCACGGTGCTCCACGTGGCCTCACTAGGCGAACGTCTCCGTGAATGGATCTTTTGGTCCCCCCAATATGTGTAATTAATACATGCTAAGTTGAATTCACAATACACATCAATGAATGTGTTACTTCACACATCAATTTCACATAATCCGTCTGGGGAGCGCTCTTTTCTGACCATGAATACTGCACTATGCGTCCTGTGCCCCTGCACTTTACAGATGAGCACTCTCTCCCTAGTATCCAAAATACTCTCTGTCAAATAGTTGCTAAAATATCTGATATCTATTAGTAACTATTGAGCTCGAAACTGAGGTAAATGAGATGATTAATGATTCATGTAGAGTCAATTATATTAAGAGAGATTGATCTGGGGGATGAACATCGTGAGGAAATCTGTGTTCTTGACAGACTCCTGAACACAGCGTAGGGTATCTATATCTTCGGTCTCAAACAAATTACGGATGTGTTGTACAGTCTGGTGGAGTATGTATTCGCGAAATTCATCTATTAACGTTATGGTATCGTATTTAACCTATGAATAAACATTAAAGACATTAGGCACAGTTACTTATAGATGCTAATAGACCGGATGGGTATATTATCGTGATTATCACGGCCATACGCATAAATGTACACTGAGATCTAGGCTCTATATGAAATGAAAATTAGGTGCATTATATATATATTTGGAGATACACCAATCTACGAGGTGATAAATCTGCTTGCTGTTATCAAATAAGAATTAGAGGCCTGTGATGATACCTGTTTGAACATATTTATTTCTACTTGCGATGTTGAATTATTTTTCCAAGGAGCATAGGATACGTACTGATTCGACGGTTACACAGAGTTTGTGAAAGTGAACACTACATTAAAGTATTTAATCCATTTAAACATACCATTTTACTCACAGAGATCGCGAAATAGGAGTAACGGAACCCTTATATGCACTGAAAAATCCACATATACTTCTTGAAGCAGTGCTACACTACCTGCTCAAATCATACCACCAGGAGAGACCTGGTATGGCTCCAACTCTGTCTTATATGCCATTTATTCATAATTTTTACGACGTGCAGTAGCTAGCAATGAACATCCAAAGCGGAAGGTTAAGAAGAGTGATAGACATTAAAGGGTGTTCCAGTTCTCATTCCACAGTAGACTGTGTAAACAGTGAAATCCACCAGAAAGGGGAGGCGAGTTAGAATTAAGTACGATTTAGGTCTCGATGAATGAGTCGAGTCGGTGATTCGAGCAGCGACAAGAGACGAAGAGATATCGAGAAGCCTCCGCGGTGACTTATTGACGCACTCGTATATCCGTAGTTTACTACAAGAGGAGGACGGATACTAAGTTCAAATGATTTTTGTCGGTCGCTCCAATGTGACGTTTGTAGGGCGACGGGTGTGATTACTGAGTCAATACGGCTAACGAACACCGGTCCAATGCTACGATTTTAGGGAGAGGTGGAATATCTTGCACGAGAAAGGGTTATTAGATACCGGAGCCAAAAACTTTCATCAGTGATGGTGAGGGCTGGTTTTTAGAGGTAGTAGGAGTTTCGATCATTCTCGTATTTATTAAGATTTATAAGATTAAGGTGGCTCTGTCCGTGCATACCGCTCTGAAGTAGGACCCAGTTTCCGCCGGTCGGCGGTAAAGGTCGTACTGTAAGGAAGTACACATGGATATGGGGTGAATTGGGCGATCCCGTCTTGGCGCGAAAAAGCGACAAAATGTGACGAATCTTGACAAGTACTGTAAGCTCAAGAATTGAGCTCATAGTGACCGTACGTGTAAAACGTATTGCACCACACAACACCGTCATATAGAGCAGGGCAATTTGTGTGAACCCAAGACGGTTGCGTACTGGAGAAGTCCGATGATAACTAGGCCTCAGAATCCAGTCGATTCTTCTCTCTTCGCGTTCCATTCCGAATTTTCCGCTCAAATCAAGCAAGATCGATATTTATCGGAATTAATCCATAGCTTGCGATACTTAACATCATGAGCGATTGTCTGACTTATCCTAGACCCGCCGAATCGGCGAGACCAACTGAGACCATTAAATCCAAAATTAATACATATTAGTCAGAATAACGAAGATCTAACACCATCATTGTGTTAGATATACGATATTCCAATTATCTTTATATAGATAATTCCGCCAACGTACACCATGGCATGATGTAAGTTGGCGGAATTATCTGTCCTCTCATTTAGGGAGTTGTAGTGATTCTTGAAATTATGTACTATTACATATTATTACTATTATTAGAGTATCTCTACGGGTGGAAGTATTTGTATTTTTTCACAAAATGTTTTTGATTTTCTGAAAAAAAGTAATAAGAAGTCTCTACCGGCATAATTTATTCGTAATGACATACTAATAGAACACATATATTACTATTCAGACCATGATTAGAACACGGACGTGTTCTATCGAATAGTAACGACACCACGCGTCGTGCCATTGGCGAACGGGTTTTCACGGGAAAAGGTAAAGTGTCTTGGAATCTATACCACTGCATCGTTCACCAACACAGTACTTGAAACTGTCTTCATACGCAACAAGCCCCCAACCCAAAACAAAACATTCGTTTCGCTAGGTTTCCCTATCTCATTCCCACATAACTGCCTGCCTGCACACACGTATTACCCTCCTCCCTTCACCAACGATGGGTCGCGGAAAATCAGTGACTTAGACGAGAATGAAATCCTCGCCCGCGCGTGGATAGGGACGAGCGAAGATCCCATTGTTGGGTCTGATCAGAAGTCCAAAACCTTTTATGAGACTATGTACCGGCGTTTTACGGAGAAGCCCCCTTCACCTTCAATCGCTCACACACCGGAAGGGAGGTACCGTAAAAGACCGATTGGGAGCATGCGAAACCATTTAAATGATTTATCCGCAGAGGTTGAGAAGTTTTGTGTCGCGTTACGAAGGGTTCACGCATGTACTCCTACATGTGTAAACGAGGACAACATTGTGTCGATGGAAATCGCAATTCATGATGGGGAAACGGAGAAGATGGACTATGAATACAAGGATTACGAGAAGATCAAGTAGATGGCGTATAAGTCTTGGATTGTTTTATGAGACCATCTGAAATGGGTGGAAAATGCTACAATAATGTAGGGCAGCACAGTAAATGGATTTATTGAATGGTCCCTACTCTTATCCATCTCATAATGTTCCTTATTTAACATCCTTTTAACAATTACCCAGTGAGATCGACAAATCTACTGGTTTGAACGATAGTACCGATACTCCTAGGCGTGAGGGTAATAAATATGGAAAGGAACGTTACAAGACTGGATCCCGTAACGCGAAATCGTATCGACAGGAGGAGTTTCGTACACAAGGTGTTCGGTCCATAGCGGAATGTTCCAAACGCAAGTCTGATGCTCTTGAGGAAAAAATGCCATTCTGGTATTCGCACAACCCGATGCTGCATTGTTTCCGGAAACGAAGGAATTTTTCGCTGAGATGCGCCAGACATACCTTATCCGTGCGAAAAAGAAGGCAAGCCTCGCTTCGAAATATGCAAATGCCGACAGCAGTCCCTTGACCGCTCTATAGGGTGCCTCTGGCCGATGCCCGACTACATCCTGAACCCTTTCACCGCATTCCGAGGACGCGCCAAAGGCCTCCATTCCCATTATGAGACGAAAATGTCGCTTGCGGTACTCCTGTACCCCACGCTAGGGCTGCGCCCTGAACCCCCTTTTTCGGAGCTTCACACCGGGTTTTTTCGGAAAGTGTTTAATCAAAGTTTTTTTCCCTACGTAAACCCCCTACGGTTCCATATGTGATCAATAGGATCTTCCTTTAGGGAAAAATGTTCGGTTGAGTTCATGATATTCTCTTGACTTGTACATACCATTCAATCCCACATTCCATCAGATATAATATTACCACTACGCGCAGTTATTTCTACTCGTGACTCTCATTTGAAGGAATTTCCTAAATCAAGCAGAGTTATTGCATTTTCTGTCTGTGTTTCCGGAACTGAATGCCTACATTCAAATGTCATTTTTGTCACGCTGTCACACTTCTGGTCACATACCCTGTCACACTTGTCACGTTTTGGCTCCAAGCCGAACTCAGGCGATTTAACCCTTCGCCATGTGTCCATTCTTCATCATCTTACGGTGCACTGCCTTACAGTATGTTCCCCTCCCCTGTCTGGCGAGGAGTGGAACTTACTTAAGTGGGTTGCACAGGATAGACCACCTGAATATTAATAAAGGGAATCACCTCTGAAGCGGAGTCTACCCCCGAAAATTGCGTTCGTAATCGAATACGAAGCTCTTTCGGCTACGGTAAAT
>JAULBU010015068.1:0-21497 GCA_032358235.1 Odonthalia washingtoniensis | reverse complement strand
AGCTATCTTTATTTTGAATAACAAATCATCACCGGCCCTACCCTCTCTCTCTTTACATTCACCTTTACTCTATCTCACTTCCTTCGCGGTTTCCAAATCAGAATCCGCGGACAGGCTCATCTCATGGCCCGTTTCTCTAACACATTTTCGCTAACCCCATCTTCAATTCTATCTAACCCCGCCCTCTTCAATCAATGGAACCCGTTTCTGAGCCTATGTCAGCTTTTTTCCTAGACATAAACATCATCATCCATAATCTCATCCTTACTGGCCCTGTTTCCGACCTCTTTCCTGTACTAACAATCCTACTTTCTGACTTCCCCCCAACCTCCTCGTATATCTTGCGGATCACCTCAATATTTCTAACACTTCTGTCCCCATCCTACGCCGTCCACTACAAGGGGCTCTCCCTATTGTTTGTATCTGTAGTGTCGCACTCGTGTACACCGTCTTCGCAACTCTGGTAAAAAAAATCCTATACCATTCTTTTTCAATCAATTATCCCCTTCCACGTCTACATCTAACCAACCTTCTTCAACCCTTCTTCCCCACCCGACCCCTACCATCACCTCCGCTGTACTTTTAATATGTCACATTATCGATGATATCTCTATTCTATTCTGCAACTGGCCGGCATCACTTTTTACGTGATGATACCACATATTGCGGCTTTCTCTCCACAATCGACATCCAAATAAGTCTTATGAAAGCATCCTCTCTACTCCCCAGTTACTACAAGCCTCAAATTCATAGACCTTCATCTCAATCTCATCACAAAGTTCATCTCCTACACCCATGACAAAATCGCTGCTCTACTCACCCAAATAACCAACCACCTCGATCCACAGTTTCCAATCCATTCATGGCAACGCTCGATTCGCAATCTCATCTGGAGGCCGATTTTACCCTTCCTTCGCTCTCTGCTTTATACCTGGTCTTCCGTTACCCCTAACGTACGCCTCCATCCTCTTTTACTTTGCGCTCCTCCTCCGTCTTTATTCCATCACATTTACAGCGCTCCGAGCTAGCTACCCTAATATCCATCATCCCTTCAGCTAAGCTCACATTTAATATGCCCTTTTTCGACATCATCACTGCTTTCGATGCGTCCACGATCGGTGGCGTGGTAGTTTTCACATTCCTCATGCGCCCTATCGCGCACCACCTATGGTATGTGGCGCAAATGCGCATCGCTACCAATGATCTTACCCCAACCTCGGATCCACAACTCCAACAGTTTGTCCAAAAAAGCAACCATGGCATCTCGCAATCCACCGCAAATGGCGAGCGTGTAAGCGCTCCTTCTCTTCAGACCCCAACCACATCAGGGAGCTTGAAAGTTATACCCCATTCCTAACCCTAGATTGGCTGGCACAGAAAGGCGCAGCCGGACACCACGTCGTCATGCTCACGGATTCTTCATTCGCACTCGGTGCGCTGTCAATTGGACGATCCGTCAACTTCGGGGGCCTCATTCGATGTCGCAAGTTTGTATCGCTCTCTCTTGAGCAGTCTATCCGCCACATGCTTCTCCACATCCTCACAAAGCACAACCCGGCAGATCGCCCCTCGTGTTCGTAACACCCTCCTCTATTATCCTCTACATTACCTTTGCAAGCTTTACATCTAAATCCCCCCTTTGTTTTTCTTATTATGCCTGGCCCCTGTTTGCTTAATTTTTTTCCCACCAGCATTCGCTGTAAGCTATATGTCGCGATCGTCCCCTCAAGCTCGTCTCCGAATAACAGATTCATTCAAACCTACAATAAGATGCGCGATGGACTACACACTGGTGGCGCTATGTTCTACTTCGAGGAGAGACGACCCCTTAGACGGTTCGGGCATGGTATGGGGTGACCTTTTCGGCACCGTAAGGCTTTTAGTTGCTCTTCGCGCTAAATCATAGCCAAACCGATAGTTCGGGATTAGGGGAACGACAAAAATATATATATATCTTTATTTACAAAACCTGTATGTTATTGTACAGTACAGTAGTATTATATATAGTACTGTATATTTACTCAAATATGAATTACATATTACACTTGTACACCCTTGACAACCGAATGAAATGAGCTTATGTCACGCTCCCGCATCGTGTCCATTTGCACACTCCCTTCGTCGACAGCAACGTCGGAAGAAGCGATTCTATCGACGAGCGGTTTCTGAGGGTCGAGCACCATTTCCAGAAAGAGAATGAAACACACTGCATATGAGATGATAAAGAAGAGCGAGAGTTTTTGAATTGACAACGATGAACTTGAAGGGTGTACTATACAATTCCCTTCGCGTTCATAGTATTCGTCCACAGAGAGTAACTTATCTCTCATTGCTAGTCTCAAAACCTCAGTAGAAAGCTGATTGGTCCACGGGGAACCTTTTGGAAGAATAAATCCCTGTCTATTTGGAAATGATGTCTTCCCTGTTTTCACCAATTTCCTACAGTACCTCCCATTCACAGCGTAACTCGACGTCGTTCCGTCGCTGAATAGATATTTACATCGATGGCTACTATTCGCAACCTTCTCAATCGATTCGGTCGCGTCGTCAGAAAAATCGGCGTTGTCCGATTCATTTTTGCCGTTACATGATTGCCGTAGAGGTGCAATCGCATTCATCCAGAACGCAGCAGAAGCACCGCCTTTCGTCAAACACACTTCTGATGCTGCAATATGACATTGTTGAAAGTCTTTGATGCTTCTGAACTGGGATGCAGTCGTGCCGAGCACCAAGTTTGCTCTGTCGAAATCATATAAAACGTTGTTAGTTAGTTTGTCGTGATTCCCACTTTTTTTTAAAAAAAAATCCAATCAACTGTATCCATCATCGTAACTTACGTCATAGTTGCTTCATATGACAACACTAAAAATAAGCCGACCATGAAAATAGTCATGTTCAGTGACCATTGGCGGAAGGTGTGTGCGTCTCCTTCGACCCCACTCTCGATTTGGGCGATAAACCGTCCAGCTGTAATGCCAACAAAAAAATTTTAAAAATATGAAATTAGTCAGTGCGCATAATTCTACATTACGGGAACGCAACAAAATGTGGCGACAATTGAGAATGTAAAAACAAAACTTACCAACACTTTGAAATGCCTTTCTAAAACGATATAGCTTTGGTTGATTCAACAACCACTGCCTTAGATGGGATATTGTTATTCCAGAAGTTGATAGGAGAGGATCGTAAACGCGTGCGTACGGCACGAAACGGTTGTCAAGCAGTTTGAGAGCAGTGAAATTTATGAATAGACCAACAATGGCGAGCCACACCCACTTGCCGAATGCAGTCAAGAAGAAAGTATTGCTTTCATCGAGAAATGTGTGATCAATGTTGACAGATGTTTGCATGACGTCATGAATCAATGGAGGAAGGAAGTCAACTCGTCCTATTCGTACATCGGTCTGCATCCAGCCACCGACACCTATTTCACAGCTACAAAGTGGATCTGTTTCGACAGTAGCCGAACCATTGGTACATGATTCCATAGCGAGTAGGAATGAAGTGAAGCCTTCACGACCAGTAAAATCCTCTACGGTATGACATTTGAAATCAAGCTCAGTCTGTAGCTCAGCCAATAAATCAAATGCCAATCCACCGAAACCGTTAAATGTCTAGTTTTTTTATTTTTTTATTTTTAATTGTTAGTACTTGAATTCCTTTTTGAGCTATTGATTTCATGTGTGATGTGAGACTTATGTGTGACTTACTTTTCGTTGTGGGTCCTCGAGTACGTTTGGGGGTTGTTGCAGGGTGCAACAATGCAGAGACTGGCCTTTGATTGATTGGTTTTGTGCTGAAGCGTTGGGGAAGAGAGCAGAGAGAATAGAGAGCAGCAGCAAGAAGAAAGAAAAACAGAACGCGAGATTTCTATAGTTCATCTTTCCCAATCCACATGAAAGGAAGTGGTGAGTTGAGTGATGGGTTGAGAAATTGGGAGCGAGGATAAAAATATATTTTATATTTAATGCGACCGGTGTGGGCGCAGGGGTGGGGAAGCATTGACAAAATGCTTTAATTCAGAGTCATTAGGTTGTAATGTATGAGGGAAATGAGAGAATGATTTAATGGTAGTTTTAGTTCCATACATTTTATGTGTTTTTATGGCAAAAAGTTTCAACAGGGTATGTTTTGTTGAAAGTCAGTTTTTTCAGAAAAAGAAATTAGTATTGCTTTTATATGGGCCATATAATATATGTATTATATATTTTTTCTGTGTCTCCCTTCACATTTTTGTTTACAATTTCGTACGTTCCTTACGCATTGCAAACGTTACGTTTTTGATCTCATCACTTATTATATATTTCCTGTGTTCTTCGCTAAATTCAGTGTAATGAAGTCTGTGTAATGTGTTGTTCTCTTGTATACATACAGTTTCCAAAACAATCGCTACAGTAGTTCATGGAACGTGTTCACTGTAAAACATTCAAACATTACAGTCACCTGACCGTGTATCAAATTAACGGTCGATGTTCTCCCGTCCTTACCCTCCCGTTTGGACGGGGAAAGCATTGTTTACAAGTATTGTACAAGCCATGAACGAATCAGGATTACTACCGTGCAAAACTGGTTCTAAAATCGGTACAGACAGATTTACGAATATTTATTACAACCTTGGGAAGGGAGTGACAAAGGAAAACGGGCAAAGTCCTGTGCTATCGAACATTTCGCAGAATTTCGTATGCGGTATGCGGATTAAAGTTAAAACACCGATGATGTTGAGCGTGAACGTGATTTGGAACGGAAAAGAGCACTGGCACGGGAACAAACGTCGCTTGAAGCGGGGTTGGAAGTTCGGGATACAGCCATGAGCCGACGTCAAATTCGAGAGACAAGTGAAACCTCCTCCTTTGAACATGGTTCAGAGTCACAAACAACACCATCTATTAAATCTCGTCTTTCCTGCGTTGATGACATGTCCAGAGAAATTAATGATCTGGAGGAGGCATAAAACAACATTTGATTTACAGATGTGGAACAAAGAGCGTCAATATAAACGCATGTGCATAGACATAACATATTTTGAATTTGAGAAGACGGTGTATTAAATAAACAAAAATTTCGAAGAGAAAATGCTACAGATTGAAACAAAACGGCTTGAAGAGCAAGATAAAAGAGACAGACTACAGTCGAATGAACAAAAAGAGATGATGGAACTAAAAAGAGAAATACTACAGGGAATGAGACAACGTGACTAAAATAAATCAAAAGAACGTGTTGCCTCATTGAATGTTCAGAAGAAGCTGCTAGAGACTTTACGAATGATTAAAAAGTATTTTCTTGTAAACAAAAGATGGACTTTTATAAAGAAGGGGGTTCAAAATCAAAGAAATGGGTTGTCTGCGATCCATAAAAACAAGCTCTAAATTTCCACTGAAGTGTAACTAACTTGCAGAAGTCGATGTGCGTGAAGTACTTATTGATGTCTTTAAAAACCCATTCTACAGAAGTACTAAGGCTGTTCATTTATTGTTGAAGGTTTGTTGTATGTAAGTAAAAGAGGCACTCTGATATGATTTTGAAAATAAGAACGGAAAAAATACGCACTATAACAATAAATATATAATCGTCTTTCATCTATAAGCAATAATCTCTCAAGTGCTGTTTCTATATTGGAAACTATGAAAAGAGTCATGTCGTGACGGCATGATTCCATTGGTTCGAACAGATGGATCATAATTTTATCTGGTAAGTTAACCGATTGGAACTTCAAGCCATTTATTCGTTTGTGACCTGAATAAGTTGCTTTTTGGTAAGCACCTTTTGGATGTGAAATAAATATATGTGTTCCATCAATGAACCCTACGAAACTGTCGTAGGGTGCGCCATTTTTTCTAATCGAATCTTTATTAAGTTCAGACTTCGTCTGAAAAAAATCATCTCGGAATGCAGTGAGTAGACTACCATACTTTGAATTAAAAATTCCAAACACTCGTAGAATATTTAGTTCAGAAACCCCAGAGTCTTTCCAAACTCCAACTACAGCGTGGACCACAAATTTGCAGTACCCAACCTTCGACACATCAAACAAAAAGAAAATATAAAATCAATTTTGTATCGTCGTATTTTCGTAGTGTTCATTATTTCTGGCCGCTCACAGATTGGTTGTAACTTAAAGTATTTCTTCGTTTTTGAATCTGCAATTATGAAGACATACATTGTAATCCATGTTAATTAGATCGAACCTTCGTTCCTTTACTAAATATGTCCTATCCTGTAGCAATTGTAGTTCCTGAAGTTCGTACTTAATACCGTTTAAAAACATTGCAATCATTGGCATTGATGCGTCTACACCACGAGAACGTGTTACCAACGTTACATTTGTTTCCGCTAGTGATGCATGTTTGTTCTTACATGCATCACGAATGCGCATTTTACAAGTTATGGGTGTAGTTTAACAAAGTGGACGATGTTGTTGTAGAACTGATGGGGTGAGGGGAGACAAAAAGTGACATACTTTTCTGACTTGCAACTCCTACATTCATGTCCAATACTTGACATTTAATGCTTTCTGTAAGCTAATCTCTTATAAATTTCGTATCGAAATTTCATTTTGCCAAAAATGAATTTGATATCTACTTTTCGATAAACATTACTGTCTTCTTATTATCTCTTAGTACCAAAATTTGGGTTTGATAAAACCCCCTAATACCTTTCCACATGACTTATGTCATGAACACCATTGCTGTACATACTGCAGACAAATTAAAGTTGTCTGCAGTATGTATAGCAATGGCAATTACAATGTGGTTACCGTTCAAGAAGAAAAGATTTACTGGAATAGTTGTTTCATACTGTAATAAATGTAGCACTTTCTCGCTCGCTCGACTTTCTAGATGTTGAATGTTTTCAACATCTCTATGAAATACTTCACGGCATTTACAAAGCGGTCCTAAAATTCAACGCTGACAATCTATAAGCCACCTTCACGCCGTAATAGAAACTTAAATGCATTAACTATTCGACAGAACCCGCATAATTTTCTCTCCTCTTTCAAGTGCACTCTTTCAAATCGGACATGCCATCACATCCGGGCAAAAAACCCGAGACCGAATCTGTACACGGGTTGTTTCACATCGCAAATTTTAAAAATATATAAATCACTACCTCACAAAGGAAATTACTTGTCAATTATTTTGCATGCACGTAGAAATGCACGTCACAAAATGATGTCAATTTTTTATCCTCTCCAGTACTACTTTCCCAATGAACATTTCATTCCCCCACCCCAAAATCGGCCAAGTTAACATATAATTTCCTCACCCGGCATCTGAAGAAAACTGCATTTAACCCCGAACCTGGCCAAGATGGCATATACTTTCCTCACCGGGAACCTGAAGACAATTACATTTAATTCATTTCGTCGAGAGCTGACAATACTTTTACTTAATTCATTTACCAAAACCGGCCCTGAGTACTTATTTACATAATTATGTTACTCGATGTTTCTAAGAGACAAATCCTGTGCTTCTTGCCATTTAATTATATACAACTTCCGTCCTCCGAGGTTTTTATTTATTATTAAACCGTTGACCCTAAAAGAAGTATCCAATGTAACAATACTTACAAGGACACGAGAGATAGAAGCATCCCCAAGTTTGATCATGGTTTTCTTAAGAGGGATAAATTACGAAAGTAAGGAACTGAAAATGCTTGAGGGCAGGAAAATTTACTGAAAGTATCGTTGAGTAAATTACAAATTTTCAAAACGAAATGAAATTTACACGTAAATTTCATGAAAATTTCAAATCTAAATTTCAACATAGGCCAAGGTCTCTTTACAGTGTTCACTTGAAAATCTTGGTATAGCATGTGTGTTTTAATCTTCTGATATAATCAGCAAATGATTAAATCGTTCAAGGATGTCACCGGATAGAACATCGCAGATATATTTCTCCTCGTCACAAACCTCATCAAATCCGAGACTTCGGCTGTCTTTCGTTCCTTTGACTCCAATAGAGTCAAACAATTGCGACCCTTTCTCAACTGCAACATCGCCAATCATGCATCTCTCCAGCAGAGAACTTCGCGGTTAATTGAGAGATGTGTTGAAGCACTCAAGCTGCCGCGAATTATATACGACAAACGATTGTTTGTCGGCACGGTCATCAGAGAGGCGATTGCGAATTTTGTTTTGAACACGAGAACGAGCCTTAAATCCACGTTCATTACCGTCGCTGCTTGCAAACAGGCAAAACGTTACAGTAGCAATAGCAGAAAGATGCTTTGACAGACCCCTTCCATCTATAAGCCACCAAAGCTGGGGATGATATGCGGTAGAGTTATTCGTCCCACGCTTCATCACAGTTCCCAGGTGAACCAAACATATATGGAAATGACACATAGCCTCGGAATGATTTGCGACATCCAATTCCAACCATTCGCATCCCTTTGCGAATGTACTTCGAGCACAATTTACAAACTCATCAGTATTATCTAACTGCTGAATGCTATCCAAGCGTGATTCAAGAACGGCAGGATCTAAAACGACTGAAAGCGCATGATCGTAACTCTTAATTGAATTGTATCTCGTCTTCAGGGCATCCTATGCATATTTCATTTCCTGTTAAGACAAGGAAAATAGAATTAAACAGTCTATGACTAAAGAAAAGGCGAGAGGAACATACGATATAGGCGTTGTGTCACCTTCCAGAAATGTCGTCACACGATTGATTAACTCAAATAATGGTGCTAATCGTTCCACTTCTGCCCAATACATTTGTTGCATAAGGCAAAACTTGAGACGCTTTCGATTTTGGACGAAAGTCTAGACTTCTAGAAGAAAGGTCATACATTTGTTCCGAATAAAATACGGAACCTATGTGTTTCTTGTTGTCCAAAACAGACCTGAAAAGAACTGCAACTCCATTCCACCTTGTTGTTGAATAAGATTTGATGGTTTGTTCCGTAGATGTTAGTTCTTCTTTCCGAAGGAGATCATTATCCAGATGAATATTTCGGAAAAGTTGCGCAATTTTAATTGTCTTCGACAATGTATCCTTTATGGCGGGAATTATGCATACGTATTTCACGAAGTTTGAAAATGCATGAAAGCAGCAACAGAAGGCAAATACAACGCTATTTGACCCACCTTCTTCTTCTCCGCACAATAATTTAAGAGCCAATTTCATAACATTTGGAGAATCAGTTACAAAACAAATGCCTTTTCAGTTTTGTTCATTTTCCGGAATGTTTCCGCAATTGATTTTTCCATACACGTTTCAACATTTTTAGCCGTCTCCTTGCGACCTTCAAGACAGAATGTAGTCATTAGAAATCGTAAAGGACATCTCACCATTATGTTGAACAAGCTTCTAGAATTAATGTCTGAGTATCCATCCACGCTAATACAAAGTGCTGGTGCATTTTCCATGGAAGCGTAAAGGTCTTTCTTCTTTTGGCTAAATGTTTAATCGAGCAATGGTCCTGATATGTTCTGTCAGTATGGTGGCTTCCATGCACCACCAAAACTGCCTTTCCAAAATTCATCCCAATACTTTCCCGTGCCTAAAGAGAAAGGAAGTGCTTCATTTATTACGAGCTTCATTTATTATTACGTTTGCCCACATGCAGTCTAGTTCCTTTTTTTTATCTGTTACAATTGAGAAGTAGTGATCAATTCTTTCTTCACCGGTGTATCTTTCTCCTGTAGTGGTCCTTACTGTACTCGAAGATGAGGCACGGTATATAGCTTCACGAGAACGACGACTACTTTCAGCCTCACTGGCATCTGAACTTACATTACGCGCCAAAAGGAATTCAAGGCCTGTAGGATTTGTCTCTTTGAATTGTTTTCAAGAAAGTAAATGATCCAATGCTCGCTTTGAGTTCCACACAAGCGGTCGTCCTTGACAACATGTGTTCTTCGCTCGCTTCGTTGCGTTAGAAGTAGAGTCCTCAAATATGACGAATTGTTCCGCGACGATCCGTTTTCGTCCTCCCCGTCTTACTGTTGCGCTATCACTTGATGGTGTTGGTGTACTTCCTGGAGGTGGTTCCTGTTTTGCGCTTCCACCGGAGATGGGAAACGGTCTTCAGATTGTAGTTGCTGACTCATCTTTGTTGTGATTTGATTCTTTAGTGACTAAAGTTGAGTCAGTTGTTAAAATTTGACGCTACTTTACGAACTGTTCTTGCATCAAGAGTCTTGATCCAACTTGGATCATCCAAGACTATTCACTCAAGACAAAACCATAAGATGTATCACCCACCCACCCCTTTTGTAATTTTCAACAAAAGATTACAGTGGCCAGGATCCACCATGATGTAATTACAAAATGGTTTTGTAATCAATTGTAATTTACCTAGTTGATTACGTTTACATGTAATATATAATAAACTTACATAAACTATAACTGAAAGACATAAAATTCGATTAAAAACATATCGATGATGAGGTATGACTTCAAAATTATCGCTTACAGAAGGAAGATATCTACAAATTTGAAAAAATCGTGCACTGCCCGAATGTAATGAATGTTACGAAGAGAAGGCGGTAGATGACCAATTTTATATTTTCATTTTGTTTAATATGCCGTTGAATTGGGATGTCAAATCGATGGTCAACTCTCGTGTTGGAGTTAAAAAAGACGTTGGATGTGCTCATTGCGGAATTCCGTGATGATTTCATTCGGAGAAGGTCAGAATTGTATGCAGACGCCATGGAAAAAATGGTGCACCCTATGATAGTTGCGTAGGGTTCATAGATGGGACTTATATTTTTATTGGAAAACCGAAAGGTGTTCTTCAAAAAGCGACATATTCAGGAGACAAAAGGCGAAACGGTGTACAATTTCAATTAGTAAGTTTACCGGAAGGAATTATATTCCACTGTATGGGCCGTTAGAATCACATAGACATGACATGACTCTTTTTGGAACGTCACAGTTGGAAAATGCGCTTGAAAGATCGTTGCTCATAAACGGACGTCAGTTCTATATATACAGTGACAGCGGGTATGCCCTGCGAGAATATTATCAAAAAGCATATCAACTTGCAAATTTAACTGAGATTCAACGAAACTTTAACACAGAAATGAACCGGACGTCGGTTGAGTGGGGCTTTAAAAATCTCAAAAATACTTCAATCACATCGAATTTAAAATATATATATATAATCGGTATAAATCTAGTTGCTTTAAATTAAATTGTCAGTGCGCTGTTTTGGAGCTTCAGAGCTTGTTTGTACGTATCTCAACCAAGCCAGTACTTTGATCGCGATGCTCATTCCTTGGAAAGATATATGTTCGGTTTTCAGTGAAGTTAATGTTTTGCGTCATGTTTTCTTTATCGATCTTAACGTCTCCAGTAATTCTACCTGTACATATAATGAGGAATATTTTTCAGATGGATGTTCTGAATCTCGTTGCCTCATACTCGAGACCATATCTCGCTGAAATGAGACCATTTCCTTACGTTAATTCGGTTTAATAAAGTCCCTTGTGCTTGATTCTACATCCTCCTCGTTTCTAATTCTAAGCGTTGATGTTGGAAATTTCTGTTCGACCCGTGTATATGTTTTTCAAACGAAAATTGGTCTGTGTCAAGAGCAAAGCGTGTAATTTCGATTTGCTCATGTATTTACTGGAATTATGTTTGGCGTTTCTCTGCATCATCAAGAGTGCTAATTGTTCTATTCATATTGTCATGACAGGAAATACGTCTTTTTAGATTGTGTACTTTGTGACTCTGACCCTTCTTACTCTCCTTCTCTACTTTGACGTCGATTCATTGCAGTATTTCGTACTTGTTCCCCTGCTACTAAGAGAGTTTCGTCTCTCACCTTCACTCGTTCGAGTTCACCATCTCGCTCTAGTTCCATGTCATCAATTTCATCGCTTAAATCGCAACATAATTTGTCAAACTCTGTAAATTATCCGGTACTTCTAGACTTTGCTTGTTGCACTTTGTCGCTTCGTTTCTAATTTTTGATGAGATATTTGAACCTGTGCCTGCAAGATTTGGAATCATTTTTAAAAGTTAGTAATCCTGTTTCACTCATTTTCATTGCAACCGAGCTAAGCAACAAATCTTACCGTCCAAACACAGATTTTTGTGCGCCGTGCGCCTGTATTTAATTCAATAGTCAAACTTCTACTTCCGGTGGTAGGCTAGCACCATCTTCTCCTTCCGGTTTGTGAAGAAGATGCGGCAATATGGGGTCGTAAAATGGATTGTCTTGAATCAAATTGTTCATTTTGTGTATTTTGCACAGCATGTAATGACGTAGTTTGCCGAGGTTGAGGATCAGGTTCAGGATCCGTAGAGTTGTCCATCGCCGTAGTAGTAGTAGTGCTTGTACTAAGTAAAGGGTTCCCCATTTCAACGGGTACTTGATGTTGAAAGTGAAAAATCAAAACACAAAGTAGTATTTTCCTCGAAGGATCGGTGTGGTACACGGGAGACATCATTTCATTTTTTGGTACAGACGAAGCCAGGTTATTTTTTAAACCGTCGACCGTAAAAACGCATAACACAATTCAATTATAGAGTCTGCAAAAATTTTGGGTTGGCTAGCCATGGGCCAAAATGTATTGAAAGTCAGAAAAATATCGTCTATAAAAAGCCGTTTATAAACAGCCGTTTATATAGAAATGTTCATACAAAATGTGGAAAACTTCAATCAATTTTGGTGATACACTACTGTTTTTATCAACCAGTATTGAAATTTTCGTTTGCCAACATCCACTATTGAATTATGATGATAAGTAAATCCTCAATTAACTTTTTGTACCATACAAGGAAATTGGTATGTTGCATGTGACACCATCATTTTGATGTTATTACCATTGAATTAATAGTATGTACGTAATTGTATATATAGGCTTCAGGTCCGCTTCATAAATTTACTTCTCATGGAACATGATGAGTTCAGTTTCCATGTGCCTTTGCAATGCATATGTTCATGGGAACCAAACTACGGAAATATCATTACCGGAACGGTATTGGCAACATTGAATGTAAATAGTTCAACTGTTTTAAATCACTTGAATTGATAATTATCGTATACATGTGACAATGAATGTGAAGATAGAAAAAACAAGAAATTCGGAAAGATAGAATCTTTATGACAGTATGCTATGAGTCTTTGAAGAAGTTAACAAGGAAATGATTTGTGCAATACGAAGATGTTCCAATGTAAAATGTAATAAATGAAAGGTTATACCAATAGTACCTAGTTCATGATAATGAAATTATCTTTGTCATGAGTAATAATGTGATTGGTACGATGTCATTGATTTATGATATAGAAAGTGATGAGATAATACATCTATGTCTTCATGAATTAAACATTAACATTTAAATTATTCTGCACTGCACCACGAAGTGTGATGAATAACACAATTTAGAGCATACCAAGTTGTTTGTAGTGCAATGAACTCCGCAGACAAAGCTGAAAGAACACAAATGGGTGTTAGATGATCCTTCTTTACGTGTAGATCTAGTTGAAAGGCAGGTAACCAAACGGAGAAGAAAGAGGTTATATAGATGCTTGTTGGTGGAAACATCCCAGACAATAGGCAAAGACAGTTGAAGAGGACAAAGAATATGGTAAAGGTGACAAGAGAGATTTGTAGCAACTTACGGCCATGTAGGGATAGTACTGACTCCAAAGGAAGACGGGCTACTAAGACAGAGAATAGGTCTGGCTGGATGTAGTTGATCAGTCCATTATGAGGCTGGTAGGGCGGCGGGAGCGATGGTTGAGTCAGAGCTGCTGACGGGCACCGATCGGAGGCTACGATTATAAGGCGAGGTGGAAAGACTTGCAAGAGCAAGATTGGATGACTGCTGAGGACAGAAGAGCTTCGTCGTTGGTGAAAATGAAATGAAAGTTTCGGGCGCTGGTTGAGACTCGAGCGTGCTTGTCTCTATTAAAGATATGAAAGTGAGAACCGCTGAGGTCTCGTAAGTAGGCGTCCACCCGCCGCTCAGTAGCGAGAGAGGGAGCATACTGTAAGCGGAGTAGGAGCCGTTGTAATTCTGTGAAGGCCAGCAGTGTCCGAAATACACGTGGGAATTGCGACAGACATACTAAATATGATCTGACATAAATGAAAAATGGTGAGAAAATACACCGAAAAACACGTGTTCGCGTACTTAATCGCACATTGCAAACTTGACATGGAAAGAGAAGACCGGTATAATTGAGCTCAGATATACACACCTGTATCGACCAATTTCACCACACGACCCCCTCACCAAGCGTGGAGCGCATTTCGTGAGCCAGTTGAAAAGTCGCGTAAAAGTTTTGTAAGATGTTTTTGTGTTGCAGTGAAATTCCAATTACATCATATAGCCGCCTTATCAAGGTTGAAGTACACAATGTAAACCATATCAAAAGTCGCGAAAGTTTTTAGTTCTCCCAGTCAGGTGTGTCTATCACCTGATTTTATTCGGCCGTTCCGAAAATTATATATACAATTAGGAATTAAAGTATATCTAACAACATTTATGTCGGTGTAATTAGCTGTCATCTCGTTTAGAGTAGTATCTATTATTGTAATTATGTATAATTATTTTGTGTATATGCATATAATCAACCTTTTAGAACAGCTGTGGGGCATAAATTATCTCAGATCCCTCTTTGGAGGTGTTCAATTACGTGGGTATCATCACAGTCAATTTCCCTGACGAGGTATTCCTAGGGTTGCGCTTTAAACCTCTTTTTATGGCCTAAGTATTTGGATACCTCTAATTGTTTAGAGTTGGAAGGTGTTATTTATGTACTTCGTAAAGTGTTGAATAAAAATTGGGATTGTGATGATATTCCCAGGCACATATTCAGTGTTTACTATGCCTATCTATGGTAGTTGTAGTATTTCCCAACAGGGAGCGCCAGTCGCTACCCCGTCATTAAAGTTTTTGTTTTGTTTTTTGAAGAGTAGGGGTGAGTAAATCGTACTTCGGTGGGGAGGTGTGTGTAATGCCATTTGATCGTGGGGATGGTGGTTGGTGCGTGGGATCTACAGCCAGGGCCGCACTGTGGCAATCACTGATAACAGTGTAAGGGACGAGGTAGTTACTACCACTTTGTGGTGTTGATACATGCGTGTAGTGTGGTGGAGGACTTGTGTGGTTTACACCAGTCCGTAATTCATTCCATTGTATATGAAAGCGTCGGAAATAGGAGCGGCAGTTGAGTGTAGTCCGATACAAGATCGTCGTAACCCATCGAGTTAAAGGTCCCAACCATAAAACTGAGAGTATATGTATGCCGTACGAATTCTATTTCGGAAGTGGAAAATGACGCTACAAACTTAGATCAAGATTAAAGTATGAAAACCATTATTCAAGTTTTTTTTCGTTCCGTTTTGATAATATTGTTGTTAATTGTCGTTCCCCGAAAGTGAGGTTGGCGGTCGATGTTGATGATTTACGTTTGTATAAACGTGTTGACCAGCCCAATGTCGCAGTGCTTATGTGACGACGCCGGATGGCGCATGTGGGAGGCATCATGTTGATGGTGACATGATAGGAATGAGATGTTTATTGCAGACTAATTGGGGAAGTTTTTTCGTTTCCGTGGCAGACGTTGTGGTGTATCTCGACCGGAATGTTATCCGTTTCGGAATAATTACATGAATATTCTGGGGGGTGCATTATGTATACGTTGGATTGATTTTTGTTTGTATGGCAGCAAACGAGTGTCGACGTCACAGTAGTTGGTTATGGTCGACGGGAGATGGCTAGTTGGAGAGATATCGGAACAGACGTATTGATGGTCAGGGCCTGATTTGGCGTTGCCGACTGTTGGGAGTGAATGTATATGTGTCTGACTCCGCGTGAAGGTGTGTTCGTTCCCGCATTTTACGGTCGCTGATGTGGTGAGGACATGTGAACTGTAAACTAGGCGATGATTGGTTAATGTACTCATTCACCCAAGAGGCGTTTGGGTATCGACACACCTCTTTTGAAATCAACTGATTGTATTAATAACTATGCATAAAACTTTTTGAACGTTTCATTGTTGATTATTTCAATTATTTCGATTTTGGTTGCGCGTACAGTAGGCTTGTAGGGAATTGCTTTGGTGTCGGTTCCAAGCACCTTTTTGTGTCGGCTATGGTTATGGTTGTAAATCTTGCCAATTTTCATCAATTTTCATTCGGTCGCAATTTGATTTTAACCTCGTTAAACGCGAACGTGTCGAGGTTGTCTTTCTTCAATAATTCGTTGAGTGGTGAAGCTGCATTTGTGAAGCTTAGGATGAAGCATCTGCAGACATTTAATAGTCCCAAGAAAGATCTTAACTCCGTCGTAGACGTTCGTGGATTGGTATTCCGTGGTGATTCCGTGTCGGTGAGGTCAATTTCCAATTCTCCTGGTTTGATAACATGCCCGAGGTACTCTAAAATGAGAGACACTTATTGATCTTCAACGTGACGCCAGATTTTGAGAGATAGTTTAATATATTTTCCATTTGTTGGACGTGTTACTACACCGATTTGGAGTAGATAGTAATGTCATCAAGATATATGAGGCATGTCTTCCATTTATATTTAGTCAGTAGGAGGCCCAACGCACGTTTAAATGTTGCGGGTGCATTGGTGAGTCCAACTGGCATACTTTTGTATTGGTATGTTTCCACATGACAGACAAAGTCGCGTTTGGTTTGTCCTCTGCTCAAATGAGTACTTGCCAATAGCCATCGTAGGCATCCAAAGTGGTAAAAACTTCGGTATCTTCAACTGAGTCGATACACTCATCCATGCGAGGGAGAGGATATATAAATATTACGGAAGCTTGATTAAGCTTCTGGTAGTCAATGCAGAACCGTAGATAAAAAATAATAAAATCCATCTTTCTTGGTTGAAAAGTACGGCCGATGCCCATTCGGAATGGGGAGGGGCGGTTGCACTAGCTTGAAACTGCTTGGTAACTTCTAATTGTTCGAGTTCACGTGTCTTGGGACCCACTAGATATGATGGAGATTTGAACGGTCTGGAAACGAAGATGAGGTCGATGGAATGTTCTATCACATTGATGTTACCAAATTTACTAAATTTTGTAACATCAATGTGATGAGTTGTAGTACTGAGCCAAATTGGCTCGTGCTACTTCTAAATTTTGCGTGTTTGCGGACGAAATTCTTCGGGGACGCCGATTTGTATCATACAACAAGATATGACATGTTGCTTCTTGGTTGCCGTTTCACCTTTTCCATATGCAACTCGCGAAGTTCAACTAAGTGTTCATTGATTAACGCTGGGTCTCGAGCTGATTGTTGCCGCTTCCGAAACATGGAGGGTGCTGTTTAATCAGCTGATGACGGTTTTTTCCAAGATAAGACCAAGAAATTGAGCATGGGAGACGTAAGAAACAATTCCGAAGGTAGGATGTGGGTCTAAGTTGGCTATATGTTGATTCACGAGTAACGTCTTAGGTCTCTTCCCGAAGTTGGAGACTAACATCCGGAATGATTATCCATCTGTTCTGCTGAAAATTCCTGTACCAGAAGTACACAGTTGGTTGTCGTCCAAACGTGGTGTAGGTTCCACAAGGATTAGTCCTTGAGAGGCTGTTGTAATTTCTACCCACGTTTGAGTGCTTTATTGTATGCCCGTCTAATTGCAGAATAGATTTTTGGTGATACACGCTCTTTATAGGGCTCATATTCCCGTTCTTCGAATGGATGTGGATATCCTAAAATTCTCTTTTATGTTTCAGAATGATCGGTACCGTAGTGCCGCCGTCCAACTCAATTTAACGCCTTAGAGAATGTATGGAACCCACATGCTTGTCGCAAAAGTTATAACGAATTATTAGGGATGTTTCCAACTTTTCCTCTACGTATAGCGTCTGCATTTTCGATCAGGTCCCAAGTTGGATAGCGAGTTTGATCTTGCCCACGGCACTCAGTGTTAATTGTATCTATATTTGAGTGTCAGCTACACACATTGGGACTACAATAAGGATAAAACGGGTAAGACACTCATCGGCGACCCACCGGCATAGAAAAACACAAATAACAAAATTATCATCAGAGTACAACAAGCAACATACAGAAATAATAATGGTACAGTAATAATAATACATGATTATCACTACAGTACACCAAGCATCGTACATTAAGAATAATACACATCTCTCGACACGTATGCACTTTAAAATTCGACACAGATTAATGACGGTATACATACTAGGCCCCAGAAGAGAAAGCAGAAACAATAAAGAAGGACGCATATTATTATCGAAACAACCAACATCGTGCCTACTGCAATACCCAGGTTATCATCTGACAACGACGCGTTGCCAGATGATGACCTGTTTTCCGTCCAACGGTACGCGTTTGATGTCCGACGTCACGTCAAACGCGTGCTGTTGGGTGAAAACCCAGACGAGATACAATTCATCAGCCACGTTAGCGTATTCCGCAACGGTCATATAACCTGCCCCGAATCCAGGGTCGGAAGCGCGTAGAGTAACCGGTACACAAATTCATACATTCATGTAATCGTTCATTGTAACGAAGGGAAGAATTGAGAATACAGATTTCACAGCAGCAGTTATTTTGTTGAGGCCGTAGAACGGCCTATGGCCAACAGGAACATTACTGGAGTGAGCTCCGTTTCGAGTTGGGCGAATTTTTTTCGCTGCCTTCCCAGTAATTAATTGGGTAAGGCAATGCATGCTTGAGCCTCAGTCAAGCTGATTATGTCAGACTCCTCGACGAAACGAGACAGTAAATCAAAAACATGTACGGGTCTTCCCCCGAGAAACGGTGCTCGATCCTAGTTAACTACAATTATTTGAGAAGTCGACGCAATTCACAGGCCGCTGTGCAGAGGCGGCTGCAGAATACCCGCGATAAACGATAATAGCGGTACGACATCAACCGGTCGAACGCCGGGTTTGATAAATTAAACGAGGTTATATGTCAGTAACTGACTGGTTCCATCGCACGATAAGGAAGGAGTAGAAGGAGAGGCTGGTACCTGAATACGTTGTGTGTGTCAACAAGCTTCATACTAGGTTATGATCTGGTGATTCACACCCACGACAGATTTATTTAATATTTTACATTTTGGGCAGGGCTCCTGCTACAGTAATCGTAATCGTATTTTCCTCCTCCGAGGAGGAAAATACGATTACGATTACTGTACAGGGAAGTTGAGGGACTACATTAGAGGTTGCTGTTGGACGTTACCAAATTTATAGAATACGGATACGATTATAGTGAGCATACAGTCTGAGGAATTGCATTCGATGCCATCATACGGGAAACTGTGTTACTTGGTTTGGATTACGTGCATCAGTACAGTACCGAGTTGATTTGACCCGTCGTCCGTGACATGTGTAAGATCCGAGTCACTTTGACGAGGGTGGCTGACCGTACTTTAGTTTATTAATTAACGATCCTATTTTATAGGCGAACAATAAAGGAACATAATCACATATCTAAAACCAACAAACACGAAATATTCACCTCTGGGGCAAATTTGGCGAAACCGACTTTGGCTTCAACCAAACACGAAATCCTATTGAAAGGTGAGATTATCGTTGCATGTTAGGATCTACCAAACTGCGGGCCGAGAAGAGGGCTGGGATATACCACTCTATATAGGGTGTAATCTGTTCATTTGGTCTGTGAAGTACGGCGTGATCCGACACGCCAGGACTCCAGGCCAAACCGTTGCTACTTTTTTCTATGGAAAGAAATCATTCACGGCACTAATAAAGATATACATATTACTAGGTTCTGGTAGAGCGAAAAGGAGGGAAGATGTCATTGGAAGGAGAGAGATGTAGATTGACCGGCTAACAAATCTAAAAGTAGGCAACCTGGCTTAGTCTCGAAAAATCCTACAGATACGAACAGTAAATTGGCTACTACATCAAATGCAAAAATAATTAGAATGCTTTTATATATTTCTGTTCGACCAGATATATAATTTTTAGTAGAGCAAGATTCACATTATCTCCTCGTATGGTACATCAAATAGGAGAAAAACGGGTTGTTATGTATTTAAAAGGACTCGGTACAATGGATTAAATTATTGTTCATCAATGAAAACCAAGCGGTTGGGGTTTTCGTCGCACTCCGATTTTTCAGGAGATCATATTGAACCTAAATCTACAAGACCACTCGTATAGCCAGTCTATATGTTTATTTTTGCTGGTGGAGCTAAAGGAAACTGTTTCTAGTTTCACATATGGAACAAATAGGCGAACTGTTGTAATACCAATTGAATCACAATCAACACCTGCGTTTTTCCATATTCGAAAAATGACAGTGGAATACTATTACTCCACTTAATTTCTGCTCTATCACAAAAATGCGGATCCGCTAATCTATACAGGTTTATCGACAAACGTCATTTGACGTCTACTTGGAGAGAGCAGTATCAGAATTTGATATCCCCTCTACCGTCTCAGAATGATGTTGACCGATTTATGATACTGATAAAAGGATCAATCGTTGCATGTGACAATATAAACCTTCCTAATGCTTCCACCTCGTGGTAGACCCATAAACAGTACAAGGAAACGAAGAAAATGATGGTAGAAACATGGACCGATTGCTCCCAAGAGACGCTGCTATATTTCCTCTCCATGTCATTTAGAAGGTCATACCCGTGATAATTATATTATTCGTCAAATGCTTGGTGATTAAATCAATTCCCTCGTTTTCGGATCATTCAATAGACTTCCTCTCTTTTGAAATAATTCAAATGATTAAATTGACTTAATCGGAAGAGGGGCTTGAATCCCCTCTTCCTGAATCACCTAATTTTTTGTTGCTCTTATTTCCATTCAAGAAAGAAAGATCCGGATGTCAAATCTAAGTACAAGGTTTCTACCGGAGGTTGAATTGAAACATTAAAAACGTCAGAAGACACACATAAAAAATCACTGCCAGTCATATCGCAACGTCGGAAAAATCGCCCGTCCAGTGCTTCAATCTCCACTCTGGAACCCTATAATCGCTTCACTTTTACTCTTGCAACCCGTCCAGGAGTCAAGATTTGGAAGGTTTCAGGGGCCTAATCTCAAAAAGGCCCTTGAAAAAATGGGTGATTGTTTTGCATCTATGAAATTTATTTTCATAGTTCCAAAGCATTCACCCATGTTTTTAAATACGTTTCTGTACGTATTTATGAATAATCTGTAATTATGAAATGGAATAATTATGACAACACGTTCAGCAGAGTATTTGATCGTGTGATATAAGAGAGTGGCAATAACTATTGCATTTAACTTTCGCATTTTGAACTTTCGCAATTTGAAATGTTATCGAAGGTATGTTTGTGGTATCTTTGCCCAGCCTGGCCTCAATTTGCTTTCCGCCCAACTTCGTATCGTGCCATGTGTAACTCCTGCATCTTCCCCCTTTCCCTCGTTAAGTAAATATTCGGGTCACGTCTTCCATATTCAGTAGATTTCTGTGGGTAGCCTTCCGTGTGACCCTAAGTTATCCGCTAACCTGAGAGGTGTGCGGTTGGTTCTCGAATCCTGACGCACCAATGGTTTGGCTCGTCGTGCGGGTTCGATGAA
>JAULBU010015057.1:0-21506 GCA_032358235.1 Odonthalia washingtoniensis | reverse complement strand
TAAAGATGCCACGTGCAAGGGTAGAGCCATGTGTCCTTATCAAGCGGACAGGACCCTCTTTAGACGTCCTTATATTGTTGCAAGTAGATTATTCTCTCAGTTTCGGCTCTCCCGTATTTTTGGGGGCAGAGGAAACCGCATCAAAAGAGTTTAGATGTAAACCCCACACATCAATATCCGTCGACCTTACTTCCTTCAATGGCTTCAATTTATATTATTATAAGCCTTACCAAGATGAAAAACGACGAAAGTTTTCGTTTCTCCATGACGAAAATCTACAAAATCGACCGCTCAGAAGAGGCAGCGTCACTGAATCATTCCACAAGCATGAGAGTGTTTGCACAATACATCGTAGTCACTGTCCTCCCCTACATCTGCGCCCCTGTACAGTTTGTAGCACCGGAAAACCACCCCATGACCGCATAATAATTCAAGTCGCTACGAAAGACCACCCACTCCGTAATTGCAGCCAAGATACAAGCGCTTGTTCTTGGCTTTGAATATGCATTTGTTGTAAGGAACCTCGTTAAAGAAATACAGGGACGAGAAATGCGATTGGAGGCTATGATAGACAGTCATAACGTCTTAAATGTTGTGGAAAAGACGGTCAGACTGCCGAACGTCGATTAAAGATCGATGTACTCGATTTTAGGCAAAGCTATGACATAACGGAGCTCGATAGGGTAGCATGGATACCAGGTGACACCAACCCTGCAGACGCACTAACGAAGCCCGTACTCAATACAATATCCCACTCTTCACCATTATGAACACCAAGAAGTTCCATACCCGGCCACAGCGATGATCCGTATCATACAAACAGATGTAGTTGGAGTGTATAATCTCTTAAGCGATAAAGATAGGGGTGAGAGATGTGTGAGATACGCGGAAGAAGGAGGCGGTTGAGAGGATGAAGGCGAATGATGGATGATGCTGACGAAGCATGAGGATGAGGATGATTGAGAGCATGACCGAGACTGAAGATGATGGAGTGGATGAGAAGGATGAGGATCACAAAGATGATGACTACGGATGATGGATGATGATGACGATATATATTGATAACGATGAAAATTATATAGATTGATAAAGATGATGATGATATAGATTGATAAAGATGACGATTATATAGATGATTATGATGATGAGAATATTCATTGATAAAGGTGATTATCTAGATTGATAAAGATGATGATAATATTATTTGCCAAAGATGATTAAAGACGAAGATGATAAAGATGATGACTACTGAGGAAAAGATGATATATAATAATAAGATCACAGCATACAGATGAAGACGAAAAAAAAGATGACCATGATTGATAATATTGACAACGATGATTGATATTAGACGATAAGTCTAATAAAGTATTCCTATTTCGGCGTATCAACACACATGGATCAACCCGTGCTCGCGTCATGCCCAAGGTATCGAGGTGATGAGATAAAGTAGGTGAAGTACTAGTGAAGACTTGATTCTGGAATACCACACAAAGAATTCCCTACTTTTAGAACGAATCATGGGGGTAGTCCCAATTCAACTGGTGCCCATATGTATACATCTCGTTCCAAAGTCGTATGTGACTGGATGTATGGTTGAGTAGTATCTCGATTGTACGTAGGGATTGAAGGTAAGGATGCCGCCAGTGCCAGTACAATGCACTGGGAGAATCATTGAACAGGTGGTTCCTTGGTCCTGATGGAAGTGGCGTCACCATAGCGTAGTTTTGGCCTACCAATCTGATCTTTTTTGCAAGTGGATACTGACTTTCTTCAATTAGTTTGGAAAGCAGGACCCGAATGTCCTCTTCCCATTCAGTTTTGATTCTTAAATTCTCTAGAAAGTGTGGTCTCTTAACAATCCCTCCAGATCCGCCTTCCTCGATTTGGTGAATGCTTTTTCTTCAGGAGATCCCTTCCTTGCCTTTACCTTTCCAGATTTCTTCCCAAGATTTACTCTCCCATCTTACTGGTCTTCGATCGTGTTATTGGTCTCTTATTTTTCTTCCACCTGGTTGTTCTGAGTACTGTGATCTACAGATCCATGCAATACGGCGTCATCCAAGACTGGTCTGACTCACAGCTTTATGTATATGGATTTAAATATTCGACGCCCCATAATAAGTTACAGAATTACCATCTCTACTTCTAGAGAGATATTTAAACGTCCCTTCCCATGTTATGATTTTGGTACGGTGCACAAGAAGCCGGGACCCAGAAGGGATATCACGCAGTCGAAGGGAATCACCATTTTACATTGGTGTATAAGGGTGTCTAAGCTCGAACGCTACCATTCCCCTTGATTGTTCCTGATCTGCTGCCATTTTAGCTTCCTCAATAAATTTCCGCTGGTTCAGCTTTTTTGAAAATGGGGTGGTTAGAGCCGGACTAGGTAATGCTCCAAACACCAAAAGCATTGGTCAAAGCCCTTCGGGACCCACCGTGTAATTTAATGAAAATACTGCCATATGCAAACACTCCGCATCAGATACCTCGACCTTATTTAGAGATTGGTTTAGCTTGGAATTGGCGCTTCTCAATGGTGCGCGGTATCTTTTCACGATGCCTATTAATGTTGGACTCTCTATCGGTGCTTCCTTTAACTTGATCCTGAGGCCTCGACGTTTGATCTTATTTCTTGCGATATGTAAGTGAAACTCTGATCTACCGCTATGAAATCGGGGCGACCCATGTACGTTATAATCCACAATCTGTTAATGTCCTTCCATATCCCGGATGATGACTGATTCTTGACGAAACCTGCCGCCGTATAATGTGTACTCCCATCCACCAAGTTAATCACCTGTTTCGACTCTATGAAAATGGTTTACACGATGGCCCTGTCATTGGATCGGAATTCTTCGGTTTCGACGGCAGACTTAAATCTGACTGTCTCCATTTCGTGCAATCGACCTACATTGCAGTCTTCCATAATCTTCTCAAGGTCGGCGGATATGTCTATCTGTAGGCCACATGCGTTTGCTCCTTTCAGCATACAGTATGTGGCTCGTACTGAATGGTTGCCCAACTAGCGGTAGATCCTTCTCAACTCATTCTCCGTGTAAAGTGCGTATGGAGTGCCATCTGCGGTCCATTTTTCTATGAAGAAGTAATCATCACACTGAAGAGCTTGAAGGAGGGACCTCAAGTGGATGGATATTCATTGTAGTCTTAAGTCAAGGTCGATACTTTTCATATCCCTATTGGATAGGAGTGATGGACCATCTTCCTTCATGATTGAAATATAAACATCGACTATCATCCATAGCTGGTTAAATGGTATCATAATTGTGGCCTCCCCCACAACCTTGCCGTATCCACCAATATCCTCAAACTCCCTTTACTAAGGTGGCCTAATCGTTATCTTCCTGCAGAACTCGCGCTCGTACGCCACATATTGGAATATGCACATTACCTACCCACGATTTTCTGCTGAATCTATTGTGACACCCTTGGAGTGGTTGTCATGGTCGCCTCTAATGAGGTTGTATACGGTTGTTACCTCGAAAGATATGTACTTCTCGTGTGTCCTTCCGTGTACATATGCCCTTTTGGAAAATGAAACCTACAACTTCTTGGCCGTCCCCGCTGTCATGTAGGCTATGTCACCGCATGCCTCTCCATCATCATCAGTCCCGTCATCTTTCAATGTACTTACAGTCATATTTACTACCATGACGAGGTCCTCTGCCGTGATCAGGGATTTCGGGTGCTTGGAATTCAACTTATTTATTGCCTCAGACACTTTGTCTCTGCTGTGTTTGGTATCCACTCTGTGGTACGCACGAGATACGAAGCAACCTTTCACCCCTTTTATCCAATCTGGGCATAGGCTTCGTCTATAAACGGATTTCCCGTCCTGTTGCTGTTTTTGGTCCATGGATACTTTGATGATCTCCGCGCATCATATCCATATGACTTCCCTAAACGGTAATTTACCTCTTCTCATCATATTTTTTTGCACATGCTGAATTTCTGCCCATCAAGTTTGGTTTGTCGCAAAGCTGGTTAGCCACACGATTGATCTCTTGCTGTCTCGTGCAAGGCATGCTATCATTAAGGATGTTTTGGATAGATGGTATATCAATTGTGATGCGCAGCCTGTACTTGAGCAAGAAATCTGTATGGTACGTTTTGTCAAGTTGGTTCTGGAGGGAAATGAAATCAGCGACAAACTTCCTAAATACTTCTACTTCTCATTTATCTGAATCATCGCTCTTTACCTGGGTCAACTACATGGTTTGAAACTTCGTAAGTTTCTTTGCGTTCTTATCTTTGCTGTTATATCACTTCCTTAAATCGTCGTTGCCTCATCAAAATCTTTACACTACTCTCCAACAGTCGCAAAGAAATTTATAGCATCACATGTCAACATCACAGGCATCGACTTCAACTTCTCTATCTCCGTCACTTCACACATGTGTGATAGCGTGACAAATATGTTTATGAAGTTGCCGAAATCCACATCTAGGTACATGAGATTATTGGTTTACAAACGAAAGGTCGCATTAGGCCATTCATCTCCAGCCGCGTCTTCTCCTCATGGTTCCTATCTTATTCTCTGTACGGTTCGCGGTATGTATCTACTTCACTCAGTCTACTTGGACTACTGGGAGGTCTGTCGGGGTGACTATCTCCATCCCCATCTTCGTCAGGATCAGTATATGGAGTTGATTCATCTGGAACTTTACGCGCTGGGATCTCAGTCTCTTTCTTTGAAATCCGATCTGGGTATTCATCGTAATCTGGTTTTATGTTCATTATATCTGACTTTTGCGGGTCTTTCTTGATCCAGTTCATTCCGATATTGTCTGTTTGATTATTATTTATCAAACCTTTCCTGTATGGGTATACGAAGTTTCGTCTTATTGTCTCAATCTTGTACTCGTCTGGTTCATCCTTTACATCGGAGACTGTAGTATCATGAATACCAGAGCTAATATAATAGTCCTTGTATAGCATGTCAATAATTGCGTTAGTTTTCTAATTCATTTGTCATTTCTAGACTTGCACACCGATGATCTTCCCCACGTGTGTATGGTGTGAGGCCTAAACGAGGTTGTGAAGGCCAATTATAATGATTTCCTTTTCAGCCAAAGGCTAATAAATACCTTAATCAACCCGTCGCTGGAATATAGGAGTATTTTATTGTTCTTTCATTTCTCTTCTTCCGTGGAATTCTCGTCTATGGGGTCTGGTCTTCTGGCATGTTTGTTTACGGTTGTTCTTCTTCGCCCCTTATCACTGACTGTTTTTTCGGTGAATGGACCAACCTGCTTGGTGTTTCAGATGTCGTTTTGTTCAGGGAATACGGTTCTAGCCATACAGTCTCGCTCCTCTCTGTTTGAATGTATAGAGGTATCGCTGCATCAGCCAGGTTTTGTGCTGGGATCCTTTGTTGTCTTGCTGAATATCTTCGGACTTGACATTTTGGTTCCCTGTTCTTATTCATATACATATTGAAAGTTGCGCTTGGTCTCGGCGGAGTCATTCACTTGTCGACAGAGATTTTAAACTGTCGAATTGACCGATAGCCGCGCTACGTAGTATGTATCGTCTCTTTCTATAATTGACCACAGGTTCTTTATTACCGCTATGTGTATTATCCTTCCAAGTCGTAGAAGTGCGGTAGTTGTCGGGGACTCCTTTGGTTGTATTTCTGTTCGAACATTTATCTCTGCTTATTCCTACTAATAGGTAATTCTCTCCTTTTCCTCCTTATATCCTATCCAAAATTCTCCTTCTGTTCTTGCTCTCTTTCCTCGTCCTTGTCTTCCTCAACTTGTAAGCCTCCTTTTTCCCCTCCTTTTGTAGCCTTCCTTCGCCCAATGAGATGCTTCTCCCTGCTGTGTCTTCCCTTGTGTAATCTCTAGGCTCTAACTTCCATCTTGGAACGCGTGGTGGGTTTCCTGTCTTTAGCACCTTATTCACCTACCATCTTACGTTTGTTGCAGAGTATAAGTCTATTGAGTAGTGTTATGCTACTCGTCAGCCCTGGGTTCGCAGTCGTGCTGTTGGTTGCCACGTAGTGCGCTGGATCTCTTACAGGTTGTGTCGTTTCGACAGTTCCTCCTAACTCGCACGTGTTGACGTCGTTGTCCGATTATCTGCGGAGTGATACTGTCTCGTCGCTACTTTCTATTCGCACTTCGCAATGTCACCGCAGGTATTGCTGC
The DNA here is from genome assembly GCA_032358235.1 of Odonthalia washingtoniensis. NCBI lineage: Eukaryota > Rhodophyta > Florideophyceae > Ceramiales > Rhodomelaceae > Odonthalia > Odonthalia washingtoniensis. Next base: position 15,330 of record JAULBU010015057.1, on the reverse strand, counting down.
TAAGTTGGGTAACTCTGAGTTGTTGGTTTTTATTAAATTCTACCTCCTTCTCTCCTACCTCCCATCGTCTCCAGAATCAGAGTTAAGTACCTATTTTTTGTCATAAACTTTCTAATGTAAAATAATAGGTGTAACAGAATAGGTTATCCTATTGATCGGAATTCTAATCCTTGTAATTCCTTTTTCCCTTTAATCTTGTGTATGTTTCCCTCTATTGATTTACGCCGTTGTCGAGAGCCTACTTTGTGGGGGAAGTATTGATTGATTGAATAACGGTCCTGCGTCCTTTGTTATCTAGTTAAATGGTATGTCCCTTAGTTGGTCCGTTGTCAACGTGACGACGGTGTTGGCTTCCCTCCCTTACGCCTTTAATCGTCTTCACGAGTTGGATAACCAAAGACATGAAACGTGTACCTCTCAAGCGCTAATTCGGCACTAGCATGAACAGGTAGGCGGGTTTCGCGCGTGCAGATCGCCTTTCAATCTAGCGTTGAGATTGGTCGACCTAAATTCGCGTTGGGTGTGTATTCGTCCTTCTCGGTTGTCACTGAATCGTTTAGATATCAATTGTGGCCTCCGAAGAATTCTTTCCTGTTTGTATAATGTCTACCGTTGTTTATTGATTAGCTATCTTTTCTGAATAGAGATAGTTATATCTAAATTCAGAAATAGTAATAATAAAAATGATAATAATAGTAAAATAAATGACACGTGTGGCAGCTGAATGAGCACGGTTCTAATTAGATAACTCATTTGGATTCTGGGAGATCAGAAATGTGTAAACCTATGCAATTAGGAAAACAGTCATACTGTACCGGGTGGTAACGTTCGTTCACATGAGGTATCAGTAGTATGGGTTTCAACTGTGTACCGCATACAATTTCAATCCTATTTCGTACGCGTACCACTGTGTACAAGTATCACCATCTTCAGTACCCTTTATTCCTGTAACCTTATACGTCCTTCCCCGTTGTAGGTTACATGGTCATGTTGTTTGTCGTGTTATCATACCCGTAACTTTTGGTACCACTACCTCCGTCTCCGTTTGTTCTAAATGATTTATTCGCTTTGTCTCTCACGCCTTCTGATGATCTTATTGTTCTCGAATTTTCCTTTGGTGTGCCGAGAACGTTTTATCCCTTATCCGGCGATGTACCTGTTGCTTCTCAAGCTGCATGCTGTCGATATCCTTCTCGTCACCGTCATCTATCATGATGATATCATCGTCACTAAGATGATATGATCGTCATAATCCCACAACGTTTATGCTGAAATCATCTTTCAATAATTATTGTATCATCCTTCAATATCCTTAATCCCCTTCAACATAATAATAGCATTCTCACTAATCATTATAAATTCAATAGAAATAACATAATAGTCATCCTACAATCATCTTTATTAATCATGTCAACTTTTTGTATAATATCAACATCCTTTATCAATCTTCAACCAGAATATCATCATCCTTTATCGTATCAACCTTCAACATAATCCTTTACCAACCTTCAGCATCATATCAACCTTCAACATGATATACCATCCTTCATTAACCTTCAAATTGGTATCATCATCCGTCATCATCCTTCCACCATCACCCTATCTTCCGCTCCTTTCTTCTTCCTCTCATCTTCCTTCGGCCAGTCTGTGTCATAAAAACTGCTCAAGACCGCTATCGAATCATAGATCAGACATTTCCATTACTTTATTTCGTTTGACACTCGTCAAGAGTTTATTGCTTGACATTATCTGAAAGGGGAAGTTTGTGGTGAGGACTAGTTTTGTGAGAGAATCGGCAGGTTTTTTCGCACCGGTTATCCATGCGATTTGTGCAAGTTTTCCTTGGTCCTAGTTTTGTCTTGAAGCAAGTACGTCTATCTGCAAGCGACGTTCGGCTGTCTGGCCATCTTTATAAATGACGTTGAAGACAGTCTTTCTATCTATCATAGCCTCAAGTTGGATGGTCCTACCCATGATTTCTTCTACCAACTTCTTTACCACAAAAGCATAGTCAAAGTCGAGGATCAAGGCCTGGATCGCGGCTGTCATCACGGATCTGGCGATGCGTTTTCATTTGTTGCGCCCTTAAAGAAAGATATTCGAATTATTCTCACTGTCCGTCATGATTATGAGGTAGCCTTGTTAGCTCTTTAGGCCCTCTTCGTTTGCGAACGAGTCGTCTGTCGTAATTACGAGTCGAATGGAGTTCATGTCCAGTTTGATGAAATTGAGGCCTTGACTCACCGTCTGTTTCAGGAACTTTTGTTACCTTCTGTAGTGACTTGAATTCTTCTGGGGATGTTGGTTTATTTCCAGGCCCTATTAATTGGACTGGCTCAAAACTTCTCTTCGCCTGTTCTATCCCAACTGACATCTTGGCTTATTATATTTCTCGTTGTCGTTCCATCTGGTTTTGAGAGGGTGACTAGGGAGTGTGCCAAATACAAGGCGCATTGGGCAGAGGCTTTCGGGGCCCATCGTGGAATTGGATGCGTATACTGTCACGCGTAGGCGCTCTTCGTCCGTGGCCTTGTCTCTTTCCAGAGACTGGCGCATTTTAGTATATGCGCTACGAAGCGGCGAATGGTACGTTTCCACGATCCTGATAGACCCGGGATCTCAATGGTTGCTTCTTCCAGTTCGATCCCTGCCACATCTGATTTTATTCGGATTTCCTTCGAGATGTAGGAGTACCCTCGAGTAAATGGAACTTCAATGTGTGGATTCCACTATCGCAATGTTTCTGAAATGTTTCTATGAATTGCTACTTTATAATAGTAATTCTGTTCCAGATGTCAGCTATCGATTCATGTGAACATCTGAGGGAATTATTGTCGTATAGAAAATATTACATTAATTTTGTGAAATTTGTGAAAAGTTTTATCAAAGGAAAATCATCCTGGTATCCAGTAGCTCTTTCGATATATCCTGCCACGAAAGGAAAAACCATATCTAAACGTTTATAATCTTTTCCGTCCAACATTTCTTGAATTGAATTACTTAGGAAGAACCAGTTCGGCTGTTGGGATTTCTCCCTTTTTGAGAAGTCAACATGAAACCGGGAGTACCGAACTGCTTTCCTATTGCAGCGAGGATTGAATTACAAGACCGTAACAACTCCACGCGATGTATTCAAATGTTTTTCTCATTCTCACCCTTGTCCATTAATTCCATATTTAAGAATGGACTTGACATATATGTCATTAAACAAGTGTTGATTGCTTTAAAAGTACGGAGATGAAGTTTATGAAATGGTTCATACGAAAACATAGAGAACACACCAGGAAGAAGTGAGAGCAGATGTATCTTCTCCAGTTTCTCCAGAAAGGGCACCCCTAGTGCGACATAAATGTCCTGCAGAATTTGTTGTGATTTACTTCGTAAACATTTCTTCTCTGCAATTGACGACGATCTATTTAATGATTTCAACAAAGTGGTAACGGCATCTCTTCTGGTTCGTACATCTTCCACCCTTCTGGGAGGCGATAATGCAGGCATTGGACCTTTCTTTAAATCAGTTAAAGTTTCCATGAATCTCACGCATGGACGTGTGGTGGTAAAGTTACGTAGAACTCCAGACATGTCTTTGTTTTCCAGTATGACACAGCAGTATGACACTATGGAAGGGAAGCAATTCCATTTCATGTTGTTGTTCATACATACCGTAAAACCATTCATGGAATTTTCAATTAACGGCTCGAGAACCGTTGCCATTGCGTCATGCAATGAAACCATTTGATCATCTAGACCTCGCACTGACGAGGTCAGTAGAACGTGATTGTCAATCGCAATAATTTCACCACTGTCTCTGTCACTATTGCCGCAGCAGTCCTCTATAACCTTCTCTGACTGTGATCCTTGTAGCCCAACAGGAAGAAAACCAACTAAAGTATAACCATGGTCTATCAGAAAACGATTGAATTGTACGGACATATTCAAAAATGTGACATGTATGGTATAACCAACTAAGTATTGAAACTTCAAAGTTTTTGCTGTTTTATCGGTATATATCTGTAACATTCCAATGAAGGACTTCGGCGGAGTGTCCCTACTTTGATTCCACTCAATTGAAGACTTGTCATTTGTCATTATATGGTTTCTTATCTACATGTACATCTGTTCAAAGAATTCGGAGTGCAAAGGATGTGAGATAAAATCACGGTCAACCTCGTTGAAACAAGGTCTAAATTTTACATATGTGGCACTAGCAAAATTCATTTGTGTACATAACACATCTATGACGTTTTTTTTGTATAGGAATGCTTTTCTATTGTCATCTGATGCAGTGTGGTATGATATTTAAATTTTTTGAAATCCGTCATCGATTGAACTGCGATCCACTGTTCTGTCCACATTTGACTTGCATTTCTTCCAATCATTTATGTCGTTACGAAAAACATCTGCACTAAAAGTATTTAATAAAAGCATCCGGATTACCTTACGTACAGCGAAAATCCCAATTTCTTCTGATGCGTTTACTAAATGGTTTGCTGTAACTTTTACATCAGTAAACTGTTCTGAAGGTTCAAAGGGACGTTGATCATCAGAAAATGCATAGTCAGGCTCATTGCTGTACACTCTTTCGACTTCAGGTTCTTCGTAATGGGCATCGGATCTGTCCGTGTTCTGCTGATAGCCGTTTCCATTTGTTTCATTTCGTATAACGCGCAATATATTCTTATTGTATTTTCATGTCGTGGCATGTCGTTTGTAATCAGCCCAAACGTCTGTCTAGTATGTGCAATACGTTGTATGGAAGACGAATCTTTTCTTCCCCGATATTGTGGCATGTCGGATCCAGAGCGATATTTGGAATATTGGGAGAATAATTTGTGAATAGGGACCAACTCATTCACGGATATTTCTTACTATCTACTGCCAGTACCAGTAGTCGATGCTGCCAATGTAAGTAGTGAAAATAAATATAATCACGTTTCAATTTCAAATATGTAAAATTTTTCCTCCATTTGGAGTCCAAAAAAGTGCAGAAAATTAAATAATTGGTTTCCTGTTGTAAAAAATCAATTATTTTATTTTTTGAAAATTTTCGGCCCCCATATGGAGGATGGTTTTTGCATATTTTCTGTTGTCGGCAATGTGTAAGTAAGAGGAAAGCCTGTATTAAGTAAATACACGGCATTGCAAAAAAATGACCTGAACATATACATAATTACCTCGAACCGTTTTTGAGAACAAACGTACATTTTAATTTAACATAATGTAGAAATAAACTTAGACATGCAAAGTAAACAAAAATAAATTCAATCAAGGTGCATTTGTCAACCTAATGGTGACTCGTCAACATCTGCCATTCCCCAATCATCTGTATTTTGTAGTTCATCGTGACCACCATCATCACTTTCGTCAAGTTCTACGTCGCTATGACCACGACTCGAAGGACTGATTGAACTTTGCGATGTGTGAACAGATATCCGTTGACGTTTCCTACGAAAAATGCACACATATGCGTATGAAATAGCATCTTTCAAATTGGCACCGTCCGGGATAATATACATATGATACCTCAGTGCTCCTGTTCCATTTCATCCTGTCCCTGCATGCTGAAAGTAACCATCTCCAACGAAAATAGACTGCGGGGGATTTGAAATTCATACATTTCCAAACAAGTTGCAATTATGCCCTTTTCCACCTGACTCAAATGGGCATACCGATGGGATCCAGGAGCTAGCCATAAATATACACCTTCATTAGCAGTTGTCATTGTGAAGTAACGGGAGAAACCACTCCTTCTGACGTCGAAGTCATTGTTACGATGTTGTGGTGGATAATCCTTACCAGTGATCCTAAAGCGGCTCCCACCGTTTGGGCTTTTTGACGGCCATTTACAATTGTTATCTAGATTCAACAAGGGGCCCAAAATTCCAATCCATAAGTCCATTGCTGCACGGCGTTTAGCAATCCATAAATAATCTAGAAGACTTTCTATTTGATTTTCAAGAAGACTTCTTGTACTGGAGTGACGTCCAATGCCATTGTTTCTGCCATGTTCGTCATTTCCAGAATTACCAGTGTTGATAATTGGACTCCAATTATCTCTATTGCTTTCATCTTTCAGTGCCTCTTTGCCTGGAAATCATGTTTGAATTTCGGTAAAAAGTGCGCGAATTGTCTGTGTAGGAAAGTCATGGTTTTTCTGAAACACTTCTATATACCTTTTTCTAATTGTCTCATCCATGTCCAAAGGATCAGACATACTTTGAAGAATGCAGTACCCATTACTATTCAATTGCTTTTTTTCCTGTAGAAGTAAGTCCACTGCTTCCTTCAGCATTATTCGTTGCATGTAACCATTTATCCGATTCTGTGCAATCTCTGAGAATTTCTACATGTTCTGTTCGCATCTAAGCAGCCCACGTACATGCAATATCTCTCAATGCTACTATTTGATCATACATAAAAAACGTGAGCACGATGAGAATCTGGGATTAGTACCGACTTCATCAGAGCCATATAAAATTTCCACATCCACCACTTTCTTGCCTTCTCCGTCTGTTTCGTCAATCTTGATTTTTCTCGCCAATGTTTCTTGACTTCTACGCTCCCTCGTAACTCCATTTACTTTATTATCTGTTACATTGTGTCTTTGGTTTGTAGCATTTTTTCAATAGTCACTACATCTCTACACATCTTGTTTATTCTATTTCAAATAGCACTACATCCAGGCAGCATAACATTTCGAGGTGGTTCGTTATCATAGGGGCCAATGTCATTTCCCATGGTAGAATATGGTAAGGGCCTCACCATTCTATCTTGTCGTTTTGTTGATGTTGACTTGAAAGGAAAACGATTCGTTTTGTTGATGTTGACATTCCACCACTTGCCTTTGTCTCAATCTCTGGTGTGTCTTCTTCCATGTAGGACAACATGGGATTCTTTGCCTTTGCCTTCTGTTTTTGGCTCGAGGTTTCCCCTCATCACCACTCTGTAGGTCAATAATTTCGCGTTATTGCCTTTTATTACTTCTAGTATGTGCTGTAATAATTCCATGGACACCAATTCCTCTTGTCCGCTTTCCTATATTCCCTCCGTCATTACTTTATTTGGAGAAGTACTACCGTTTTTGACAAGTATGTCATCGAGAGCACTTGTACAGGTAGCCAGTTCTCCAGACCTGTTTCCAACACTATACTCGAAAAGTCGAATGTGATTTCAAATGGTCGCATAAACAGTTTGCTTCCTTGTTCATGTACCGCGGATGACAACGTCCATTAGTTCCTGCATTGTCTTAGGAACTTCTTCTGGTAAATCACATTCACCATCCGCAATTGTTTCCAACAATTTCTGCGTAGACTTTAAGAAATTATTACAAATCCAATAGAAAACAGTTCCATCAAATGTTCCCTTTGTTGGGCTTTCAAAACAAGCTTCAATTGCATCCAATATATATATATATATATATATATATATATATATTATAGTCTCCTCCGTGCCGTTGGTAAGAATTGCACTGTCCAAGTACATAACCCCTCTTTTACCAGATCTTTCCCAGTTTCAAACAGCAGTATGGTCTTGATATTTGCTATGGAAGATTTGAATCTGAAAAGAATCTTACCCACACGAGCGCGCCGTTCGTATGTTGAGGTACTTTTCGTATCAAGAATATTTGTCCTTTTAAAGTCTCTCGCAATATCCACTGTCTTCGCTTCTTCAAAAGGCATCTTGTATTGTTCGATAAATGTCTCAGCATATCGTATAACACTTCTCATGAGGCCAATGAACTAAATGTCCTTTTTTGTCTTCGACGATGATATGTTTCGAGACCTGCTGAGAATTACAACATCCGACGGTGTCATGGTTTTCTTATCAGTACGTACGAGAAGAGCGACAAGAATACGATCTCTTGCCCATTTTGTTTCGAAAGTTACTTTTCCACCAAGAATTTGGATTACGGACAGGCTATGTCTCCCGTCCACAATTTGTAATGACTTTTCGGACTTCAGTACAATTCTATCTCTTTCCTGGCTTCATAATTGGAAGATACAAGTTCACCCTCTATCAACATCTTCAGATTAGAAAGTCACAGAGATCATTCCGAAACCAACCTGATACCGCTCTTGGTCAAATGATTTAACAACTGTATCAGGAAGCCCGGTTTTGACATCCCTAAGAGGGTTCTTTACGTTTCTGACTTGACTTACTAGAATCCATAATTCGACAGTCACATAATTACTAAGACGTAAGTCTGTGAGCTGAACAGACCTCCCGCTGTATCTCTTCTGATTACCATCCTTGTTCACGCGTTGAACTGCGATAACCTCCATCGCTTGGGAATCCTAGCAATGAAGACCATCATCTGATTCGAAATCACAGAGGATTGCAGGGTTAGTACCACTTCCATTTTTTTGATAATATGGATATCCCGGTTCCTTGTGCATCGCCTTGATTTGAACATCAATCATTTCCACTCTGTCTGATATGGCCCTGTCCCCGTGCAGATGCTGAAGATGATGACATGTTTGTTTATAAACGTATTATGTTGTAGTTAAGAAATATTGAAGTTAGTTGACGACAGTTGGTTATGAAGAAGGATATCGTAATGTTGTGTGCAATATATAGAACAGATCGCGCAATATATAGAACAGATTATATTGCGATTTGACACCGGCTTCCTTTCAGTTGTATGTCTTTCATGATCGGTTTGTTGTCTTTGTTATCATAAACGGGAATTTTGTATGACTTTCTTGACCGGACAGTCCTTCTGTAACGACACACTAATTGTACGATGTACGGGTGTGTTGAACTAACCCGTCGTATATTGCAACATATTTTTGCGGCGAAAAAATATCACTCCCAAATATTTTCTAATAATTTCCCCCCATATGCTGGCCGAAAATTCACAGAACATTAAATAATTGATTTGTTGTTGCAAAAAATTAAATATTTAATGTTCTGCAAAACATTTTCCTCAACATGGAGGAAAATTTTAACATTTTTTCATAATCTCCCGACGTGGTGCGGAAAATAAATTATTTAATTTTCTACAATATATAGCAGATCAGAACATTATATATCTTTTCCGGGCATAACATCGCGGTACTGCTACCGTTACGTTACCTTCTTCGCGTTCTTTCATATCCTTTCACCATCAATATCGGTGATTGCGCCTCTACTCGATTCTTACGACCTTCCACTGGCGTTATCATGCCTTTTCAGCAACACTTTCTTCAAAATCATCATATCAGCACGATAAACATGTACACACATCAAGTCAAGTTGAAAGAAACGCCGTACAGTTTGATCATTTTAACAGCAAGTTTACAATCCATATATTCTTCCCAGCCAACATCAACAACAAGCAATTTTCATCAATTTCAACATTCTACATCCCATTCCCAACAGTTTCAAAATTCTTTTTCAACACTGAGCTAAACAAAAGCACAACATGTCATCTTAAACCTCAACTGGAAAATGATCTACCGGGAGAAACTCAGCTAGTGAATCTTAATTTACTCGATTTCCGCTGTTTTCCTTTGTTGACAGTTTCTCCAGTTCATTTTTCAAAGAGAAATTCAACCACAAGAATTTCAACTTCAAAAATTATTTGGGATGTTTGAGGTGCCATGAAGACCCTATTTTCAAGCGCATAACAACACGTTTGGAAAGTGAGGCGAATGACAGGAAAGAGCCTTTCAAACAATCGGTATTCGAGTCGATAGGAGCTAATGGTGACAACGTTCTAGCAGAAATGGGTTCTCAGCAAGTGCGTCAAATAGCTCGTGCGTCTCTCGCCATATACACATATGGTTATAGAGATGAAGGAAAACTGCAATTGTTAACTGACTTGTTCACTGACAATTTCACTTCAACTGGATTTTTAGCTGGTCCAACATTCATTCACATCATCATCCAGTCAGCTGGTGAAAGACCTGGACGAAACCCATTTAACATGTCTATCCCAACAACTTTCGAATGTCTCCTCTTTTACCACAGCATTTCATTTATCTCGGAGACAATGTCAAGGAAAATTTCTAAGACGCGTAATAGAAACATTCTCAGCATCAAATCTTTCACTGGTACTAGAATAGGGTTCGTTTGTCAAACATCTTTCAAGGTGTAGGCAAGACTGGAAACATCACTAGAAATTCCTCTAGTCAGTACAATGATATCACCCTACATCTTTTAAAACTCAACAACATCAAGATTCGAAGTTCTTTCTAAAAGGAATGATGTTTTTATCCAGTTACTGAAGAAAAATATTTAAGGCAAATGATGAACCAGTCACTATCGCAGAATAGGTGTCCGAACAAGCTTGGAAAAGAGCAAACAGAGTGGACACAGCACTTAGTTACATCGCATCTTCATATTTTACCAACCTTCACAAATATTGTGCAACATCTCGTTGTACGACACCGATCCCAAATTGGAATCAGCTCCGATGCCGAAACCTTTTTTCTGTGATGCCCACAGTTCGGAATTGCTGCAATACTGTTCTGGTAGACCTAGTCATGTATCCGAGCCTCTCAACTTATACGTTCCAGTTAGTAACAGTATGAAAATTATTGAGGACGTTGATGAGAATATTTACCCTCCAGAGGAAACGGAAACAGCTACTGGTAAGCCTGGACGTTCACCGTCTTCCGAACAATTGCGAAGAAATAAGAAGAAATCTAAGATTGGTGGCAACCAATAAATGGAAATATGTCCAAAGAAATGTTCGGACATCATGACAGAAGTTAAAAGAAAGATGATGTGGAACTATCAGCTTCAGATGAGCTAACTATAATAGGATTGAAAGAGTTGGAAGCGCTGGAAAAAAGTATGCAGAATTACTGTTGCTGATATGCCTGAGATTTTCAGTCCCTTATTGATAAAAATGAAGATGCTATGGTTCATACTCTAAAAGAAAATGTTCATTTTCTTCTAACAGACCCAACCCACAACATTATACATAACAACGACTATCCAAATTCAGATCACGATCAGTTCAAAGCAGAAAAAATGAGAGAATTGGTAGATTTCTCGGAATCTGTTTTGATACCAGGAAATCTTGCGCATATTTTTTAGTCTGCAATGCAATTTTCTTCCTGGGTTCAAGATATTAGGTAGAAGAAGGAATTAATACCATTGGAAGACCACGAAGAAGATGAAATTGGAAAAAATACAAGACCGAAATAAGTGTTTTCAGTGTAGAAGAAATACCGCTCGATTACACGAATACAAGCGGTTACTATGCATCAGATACAAGAACATCCCGTCGCACGAATATCTCCGTGGTTAAACATGCAGTACACTTCTGAAAGAATGGTATCGTATGGTATCAAGATTTGTAAAGGATAAACTACAGTTGTTCTCGGTTCATTACTTCTGTACATCCCGCAACATGTAATTAAATGAATAACATCCCAAGGGTCCCTATCGACGAAAAGGTATTACTTCTATATCAGACGAAATGTTTCGGTCGAATATGAATGCTATGACCAGAGAAAATGTCAAGAAAATGTATGATGGATATCATCCTCAAATTTACCCATCCTGGTGAGCTGGTTGTGAATCCATGAGCTGTTACCTTTTCTGTGGCAATTGCATGTATGCTTTTTCCAAAACATAGAACATTTGTCGGTGGTAATATGGATGATAACTGTTTGGAATGCTGCTGGACACAACTGGTTGAAGTTTTCGCTTGTCAGCTACTCAACGATGAATCTGAGAATGAGGGGACTGAAGAAGAACTATTCGCTGCACAACAATATTTAGGAGAGCTGGAAGCCATTGCCGTAAAAAAAGAGACTTATGAGATATTCCTCCTGGACTTCCCACAGTTCAGACTTTCACTAAGCATCTTAGTCACTTCATTTCACAAGCCATTGGGGATACATCTTTGTAAACAACGGTGTTCCCATACCATGGGACAAGTAGAAAATATCATGGAAGCGAGCCCTTGATAAAATACCTAAAAATATGTTGCTTGCAATGGAAGCAGGGGCACTTGGTTTTTCCCTGAAACCATCCACAATCAAACATGATGAAGCTGCTCTGGGAATTTTCGCAGAAAAGATAATTGATGAAGGTTTCCTCATTGGTCATTACTATGGAACATTGGTTTACGGAAATATCGGCAGGAGTCATTCAATTACAAAAATATATGGTGAGGGTTTACTTTCGTTATCTAAAACTAAATTCCTGAAATACGGTGCCAATTTTTCACATAAATTCACAGCAAGTTATGGATCTAAAAGAAGGCATGGGTTGTAGCTGCCCCTTGGTGCATTACAATATACATTAATGATTTCCACTATCTCCCCGGAGATAAATCTTCGGCTAACGACAGATTGAATAATCCAAGAACTGTAAATTGAGCTCTAGTTCAAAACAGAAAGTTGAGAACTGATGCGGATGAAACTTCTTACAAAACTTTGGAGATTCGTGCTTCACGTCCTATTGAAATTGGTCAGGAACTTTTCATTGATTACGGTCCTGATCATGTTCATAACGGTACAGACCGCTAGTACTTTGATTTTCATTTTTTCCTGTCATTTCATCTTCAATTTGTCTCTTCCTATGTACACTGCATTACATAATTATCACTATAACTAAATTTAGTAAACTAACATAACTGATTCCACTAAACATTGTCAATTCCATGATAGCCTGTCATGTACAAGAAATAATATCTACGTTATATTCTGAGGATATAACATGTACTTCAGTACTTTTCACATGTCTCAGAATGACAGTCTGTCATGTGAAGGTACAATGACAGACTCTAATTCTGAGAATATATCATTCCAATATCCAGTTTGATCCATTGAGATGTGAACAACTATATACATTTCGATTACTATAAAACAACAGGTATAGTTCATACAAATAAAGCTTGAAAAAATTACTACACTCATGTACCCATACATGATTGTTCCTCAAAATAATGTATGGGCAGGTGGGTTTAATCACTATGAAAAGGTAGGCATCTGTAATACAGGTGCCTTCCTTTTCACAGTAAACTATATCGTAACGTGACCTATTTCCTACCCTCCCACACTTGAAGTGCGCAAGGGTAGGAAATAGGTTACGTTGTTCCCTTCCCCAAGTTGGGAAGGGAAAAACTAGCAAATAATAACTAAATCTAAGGAGTCATTGCAACAATTCATTCTACCCAAATATAAAAAAGTAGATAAACATTTACGACCCCACGAGGGCCAGGAATTTATGTTATGCTACCCAACCTCCACAATATCGCCAACGATTTAATACCTTCCCAAACTTGTGGAAAACAATAGCTAACAACTACAAAACTAACTACTAATAACTAAGAACTAATAACAAAAATTATTTCTTACCTTTTCGCACTTTGTGCGAATGGTAGTTACAAGAATTCTTGGAACGGAAAGGAAGGAGATACAAAATTTTCTACAACTGATGCAAACATTCCCTTAAATAGACATTTTACAACCATTGGATTACGTGAAATATTTTTGTTATGAAAACCATTTCAACTCTTCAAATTATCGTAACAGTATTCTGAACAGGTGAAATGGTTTTTATAAATTGTCCAACGACGTGTTCACAACTTGAACATGTATCATACATATCCAAGTTGTCACCTCGTCGTTGGTTACTTGAGGTCATATACTTTTAAAATCCATTCAAATTCTTATTTATTCCAATTGCCTAATGTGCATCATTGATTTGAACGTCTCCGTTAAATCTTGTAACGGACACGTTACATTTATAATCTCTGACGTGAATTTTGAACATGCACCATACATATCCAAGTTGTCACCACGTCGTTGGTTACTTAAAGTCATATCCATATAAAATCTCTTCCATTTATCATAGATTCCAATTGCCTAATGTGCATCATTCATGTGAACGTGTCCATTACATCATGTAACGGACATGATACATTAATAATCTCTGAGGTGAATGGGAATGCGTCCTTTTCACTTCTTCAATGTATTCATTGATGACGTACAGTAATTTCATTTCTGGTAGCTTTCCTGTGTTCCTCTCTGATATTTTTGTATTTCTGGCGGTCATCCACGAAGCACTTTAATCACTGTCTTCATACAATTGGATTAAAAAGTGATGACAGAAATGACCGAAATTGGGACCCACATTATTTTTTATGATTGATTGTCATAACTGCACGTAACAACAAAACACTGAATGCCGAGCGTTCATAAAATTACGAGTTTTTTACAATAAGAATTCTCAGGGAAAAACTACGATGTTTGAATGTCCATAATATGAATGGCCCAATGCGGGCGTTCATATCGATAAAAAAATTAATGGTTCCCTGGCATATCCGTACATTTTCACTACTTGTAAACAGGCATTCATTCCCGGAAACACAGACGACACTCATCTGTGTACTCAAGACCTCAATGATGTTTTTCTTGTACATAAAAGGTATTTCTATTATCCTCTGAAACAGTGCTGTATGGAACCTCAACTTTTTGGAAACCTAATCCATTAGACTTTGAGTAGCTGTTTTGTCGACAAGTGATAGAAATTGCTTCAAACTGCTTATTTTGGTTACGAAAAATGTCCGCATTGATTTTTTTCAAAGCAACTGGGTAACTTTGCGGACAGCGGAAGAACTGATGTCATCTGAATGTTCCAAGAATTGGTTTGTTACAGCTGACACATTGCTCATTTTTTCGGCAGGCAGAGATCTGCATGTTACATCAGGTCATAATATTGTATGTGGTACGTCATCGACTTCGCTGGTATTAGTGGGTGACCCATGGATCGCAAAGGATGGACCTTTGCAACCAATATTTACTGTTCCTGTGCGATTTAATCGTTGCCCTTTCTTGTACTTGCATGATATTTAATACCGTTTGAAATTATTCAATATCTTGGTGGAATATGTGCAATACCTAGTATTGCATACAAATGGTTTCGTAACCATTGTTGTTGGATTTCATTTGATTTTTGAAACAATGTCGGAAATAAGGTACGGTGGGGACCACCATTCTGTGTCATGACTAATGTTTCCCGGGAAAGATTGGTATTGTAGTAGCAAATAATTAAATCGACTATTTCTAAATTATTAGATATATTAAATAGATATAGTAAATGAAATGGATCCAAAGCATTATTTCAAAATTTTACACAATTTAGATTCTTCAAAGTTTAAAAATTTCAAAATCTGAACGCATAGGGACCATAGCATTGTTGCCATTATAAAGAACTACTTCGAATTTCATACACCTGGTATGACATCGTGTCAGGGTATTGAATCACATTGTTATGGCATAAGACTGTGACGGAATACCCTGACAGTGTACCAGACATACTCTGAACATAATTTTCGCAATAGATGGTTCGAAATAAAACCCACTGTGGTATGCTTTGTCATCTTCA